>VVHJ01054932.1:14842-27538 GCA_015107715.1 Tylochromis polylepis
GGTGGGTGGGAGGGGGGGGGGGGGGGGGGTGCAGAGCCATTGCAGGGGGAGCACGGTATGAATAAAACAAAAAAGATTGCTTGGACACTGCTAGCATAATGGACAGGTTTTTGATGGGGCTCCCACACAAACGCAAAGCAGAAGATGAAGCATCGCCAAATATGCTTCCAAACCAACTTCCTTCCAAGCCAAAGACTAGAAAATATGATGAAGCACATCTTGCCTTTGGCTTCACCTGCACAACGTGGTGCCAAGGTAGGTATCCCCGACAGGATTTGTTTCCCTTGCATTGGGAGCACGCGCTGGGCTGTCCAAATCACAGACAAACAGTATCCCACAGTTGTTTATGTTTTTAAACCCATTTTGCACAGAGACGCATTTTTTTGAAAAATGTATTGAAAGCAATGTTGAATATTCTTACACAGTAAAAATCAAACAAACAAACAAACAAAAAAACAACTACATGTAAAATAATTACACCATAAAGATGGTTTGTTTTTCTGTTATTTAAGAGTAGTAGTTTATTTTATTGCAGCCTGTAATTTATTGTAGTTTACTTTTATTTGTTTAATTGTTTACAAAAAGTTTGAGGTGTGAAATAAACTGCAATGGAGTTTGAAAACAAAATATGGATGTGTGTGGTTGGAAGATGTGTTTGTGCGGGGGGAGATTTTCTTGTAAAACGAAGGGGGGCCTAGCAAAAAAAGTTTGGGAACCACTGCTCTAGCTCAAGGGTCTCAAACCAGAGGCTCTTTTGCTAATCTCCATTGGTTCCCTTTGGTTTTGACCAAAAAAATGGATGAATATCAAAATTATACTTTTAATGTTGCTAAACCTCAGGCGTGTCCTATCTTTAGCTCCTTCTAGCTATGGGTTCCAAATCTAAAGAAATAAGTCACAGAGGCAAATAAAGAATTTCACAGTGCTTGTTTGCTTTCACCACCAATGCTGCTAACTTATTGTTATGCCTGACCTGTGGCTAGACCTTTGTCAGAATTGAAAAAAAACAAATCTTTATTTATGTACCTTTGCTATATTCAAAACTATTGAGCTACTAATTATTTTATGAATTCCCAAAATGGACTACTTTTAGTCAGTGACCTGCAGGGCTACATAGTGACTCTCAAAGTAGGCACAGTCTTTACAATTGTTCCATTCAGTTACTACTACTACTACTACTACTAATAATAATAATAATAATAATAATAATACTATTTTATAATAATATTTCAATAATTTTATAAATGCAACAAAAATATGGTATTATTGCTTTAACGTTGCAAATGCAAAATAAAAGACTAAATCGTCATAAACGGTCTACTGCTAATTACTTACATGTAAAAAGAATTATCTACATGTCTAAAGTTAACAGGTTGATTTATATTTTATTAGCTGAAGAGAAGCTGTACTTTATTTATCCCAAAGTTGGGAAATTTGTTTGTTACATCAGGCAAAAAAGCCCGTTTTTTCCATCCTTAATTGCTTTAAAATGGTTCTTTTGACAGTAAAGGTTGTCATCTCCTGCTCTAGCTAGTCAGCAAAAATAATTACTTGTTAGTTAAACAATTAATATTTTATTGAGGTACAACATGGGATAACTGTTGACTGCTACAAAGCCAACAGGCACTGATTATATGATTTTTATTTATTTATTTTTTTAAATGTTTAGTCATTTAATAGTTTAGTCATTGGGAACATTCATACCCAAATGAGAGATGATAAAAATGGTTTGTTTCTGACAATTTCTGCACCTTATTAAACCATGAACTGTAAATTAGGTAAAGCAACTCTAATATAGTCCAAAAATAAAAGTAAGGAGCTGAAGATTTTTCCAAAACAAAGCTGTTGATTGCATTACCTTAATCTCTCTCTTAAAGAAACATAAATATTGTAAATGCTAACAATTACTTGTAAAATTACTTGCAATGAGAAAAACAAAATAACACCAAAACAGACTTTCTGGAAAACTGAAAGCTAGTGAGCTAGCTGGCTACCATATCCATATGAAAAGCACCTTTGAATATAACCTTGATGAGATGCAAAAACTATATGTTTATTAACAGGTTTCCACAGTCACAGTTACCAAAATCAAAGGGCTCCATTAAGGCAGTCAGACAGGGTAATACGTTTCAAAAACATGAAAGAATTCAATATCTGCTTACACTGTGTTTTCCAGCTTTATGAATACATGTCCTGAAGTCCATCTATCTTCTAATATGCATTTTGTGCTGCTTTACCCATCACAGACCTCTGTATATGGCTGAAAAGCAAGTCTTTGGAAATTTGCTGTGGTCACTGAAGAGGATGAGGACAGGAGGTGGAAGAGCAGAGACTGATCAATGGCTGCAGAGCCTTAAAAGGCACACAAACACACTTGTCTACCATTCATTCACTGCACGTTATTGTGCTGATGTGCTTTGCACACAACACATAACCTGAAGCATGCAGTCCTTCTTTACACACTTGCTATATCAGTCACAGACAACAGAAAACACACACACACGCAAACACACACACACATGCGCACACACAGTACTCTCCATGCCCACTCATATTCAAATGGAGATAGAAAACTGAATATGGCAGTCCTTCTCTGAACACACACATATACGCAGAGTGAAAAGTGTGTGTGGGCAGTGACAGGCATGCTGTAGCACACTGGGATGATGTGAAAGGAAAGGAGAGTGTTCCAAAATTCAATGAAAACTGACAAGCCTCCCCATAGTCACAGTCTTTCAAAAACCCAACTACCCCAAGTAGTCTATCTATAAGGATTTAAATTTTGATGACATATATGATAATTGAGGAAATTTGACAATTACTTTTCAGTTTTGAAAAACAAACAAAAGAAAGCTGGCTGTTGTCTTTTTCCTGCACTGCACACGATGCAAAGCAAAGCGCATTATCTGCTTGCACCTGCTTATATTGAATGGCAAACTCAAAAAGCTATGTACTGTACTGATGACGTGGCCTCTTTACAATTATGTTAGACTGCTGCTAATGTGAAGAGACTGAATGATTTTGCCTAATTAGGGAACAAAAGAAGTCAGAGAGTGCTAAAGTCAACTGATTTGATTTCATACAGCCGTACAGCGATACAGCTTTTCAAGAGTGGAGATATGGAAATTCCTTTTAGTTTTATTGCACAAATGGACAACAGTGGTGAAGTGGAAACTCCATTCAGGACAGAAACAACTGCATTATACTGCTAAGAAAACATCTTTGCAAACATCAGCACGGACAGCATGCTAACACAAAGCTAGCAAAGAACCCAGAGTGAACAAGTGCATGCAGATCCCAGCCCAGCAGCCAGAGCCTGATCTTCAACTGGTAACAAAAGCAGTGATTAGCAGTCAGGCTTGCCTCTGTTTCTACATGTTCATGTTTCTAGAATCACTGTGATGATCACTTTGAAGTCTCTTTGTGCCAGTTGTCATCTTTGCTTTGTGTTGATAACTATAATCTAAAAGAAAAATCATTTAGTAACAGGCTGCATTACTTTTAACAAAAGTAACAAGTAAGGTATAATACATTACTTTTCTTAGATTAACAGCCCAACACTGTTCCTGATACTTGGGTTTGGGGAGGTGTTATTTTAGCTTTGAAAAGTTCAAAACAACCATATCCTAATGTTGGCAGGGAACAACATGGCCGCAGAGAAACTTAATTCTCCGCATAGTTAGTATAAAAGATGAATGCAGCTCCAGGTTCTGAAAAGTGAAGCCACTCCCTTAGTTGCAGAAAGCCTCCTGAGAGACATCTGTGGGAAAATGACACTTGGCTGCCTTTTGTAACTTGTCAATCACAGGCGTTAGCCAATAGCCATACAATTTCAGTTTGACTGCTCACTCATCACACTGGGTTTCAGCATTAGTCACAGCAAAATTGCTTATCTCAAGACTCCATAAATGTACTGCACTGACCTATGGGTAACATCACAACTGATTCAATCTTCTATACTGAATATCTTTACACTCAGGCTGGCAATACTTTGGATTTTGGTTAGTAAACAGCAAAACACATATGTACTTTTAACTATGCTGACTGAATGAGAAATAAGATAGTGATAAAATCTTCATGTCTTCAGTGTCTCTGATGGTTTGATCATTTCTTCTTCATGCTAAGGAAACAGTCATTGTACCGTGTTTTTCACAGCAGAGCTGACTCACTACACACATATCCATTCTAATACCATAAAATATTTAATTTATTGTTTTGTTTTGTAATGTATAGGTATTAAGATCTTTTAATAGATATATTTATGTTGAAAAAATATATTACCATTGCTTGGTTTGCAATGTTCTGGATGTAATGAAGTATACAAATGCGTAAGATTTGGTATGTGGTGTTTTGACTAAATAAACATGATTTTTGTCCAGTTTTGACAAAAAAAGAAATCAGCCCTTGCACGCAAGCAGGATTCACAGGAAAACCATATGCACATGTATTCCTGCGGCGTTTTATCTCATCAATAACAGATTTACTGATTTACTGTTGTATTATGGCATTTCTTATGCAAACATACTCCTTCTGCTAAATATACAAGCACTGAACCAGCAAAATGGATGGCATGTACTTTGAAACAGCCACAGGAAATGCAATAACTCTTTCATCAAGTTTGGCACTGACCATGATTGTTCATTACACTGCATGTGCACCATATTGGTCACTCTCTCAGAACGCACAGGACCAGCCACAGAGATTTCTTACACACTGCAAGCAGCTCCACTGCAATACAGTAGATTTTAAAGTAGAAATTGAAAACTGCTGTTGCCTAACATAAAAGGAAATTGCAAAGATTTGTATGACTACACATGCACACCATTTCCTATTTTGCCAGAAATCTTTTTTGTTTAAGTGTGAGGCTGACTTCAAGCCAGTACAACGATCTGCATACAAATACACACCCAGTAACTTTCAGATCCGACACCTGAGAATGAGTTTAGGTGAAATCTGGCTTACTAGTTTTGTCATCGAAAATGACCCAAGAGTTTTGGTAGAGTTCGTCCAACCCATTTTTGAAACCGACTGAGAGAACCTTTTCTCTGTGGAGGTAAATAGTATATAGCCATAAAACATTTTTGTCTCTGCTTGTCGTAGTGCATGCTGCTTGTGATGGCATAACAGCAGATGGCTGGGGATACGCAGTGGTTCCTTCCCTGTTAAACTGAAAGGTTGGAGGATGATGAGAGTCTGTCGCAGGATGTGTAGTGATTCAGCATTCAGCAGTTTAAATTAATTTTTGTTACTCTTGTATGCTAGTACACATACACTGCTAGACCTATGCTTGCTTTTAAAATTGTGCAACACAATATGTATTTTTTCCTTAGGTCTACTGTATTATGTAGAAAAAAGAAATGGCAAGACTTTCGAATAACCATTAGAAATTCAAGTCAGTCAAGTCAATCTGGTGCCAATGAGTTATTGACACAGCTATTTCGCTTTAACTCCTGACTCCTTTGCAGGTCAGCTATAATGATTTTTTTTTTACACATACAGGCTGTTCAAAGATAATTTTAAAAATTCTTTAAGAAATGTGACAGTGTGACTGAGAAAAACTAAGATGTTGATAAATCTTAGATTAGAGTATAACTAAATATTCCAGTACCAAATCTATTCAATATAGCGACTAACAATATAGGATTTTACCCTGAATTTTACCTGTACCACCTGAGGAACATATGACTAGAACCATACAACCTTATAAGACACCCTATGCACATTAATATAGTAAATCTACTTTACATGTCAGTAAAAGTCTAAAAGAGATGTTTAAAATTGATACCAGTTAGCAAACGTGAGTGCAGCAAATGGAAAAGGCTTGTGCATTTCACGCGAGTGAAATTTATTAGTCTTTTGACTCTTAATGTGTCATGCATTCATATAGTCATATAGTCAGGTACTTGTGTCTGCTTATGAATCCTCTACTTATTTGTAATGATTCCTTCTAGTTTACATTTCACTGACTGCTCCATGACTGCTGCACATGCCTAGACTGCAAATTTAGGCATCTGGAAATACATATTTGCATCTTTTTAATATGAGTGTTCATCGCTTCCCCAAAAAATTCATGACCATGCGACACATTGCACCCCTTCCATAAATGTAAAACTTGCAGCAGAGAACCAGACATAATACATAAGTTGCTGGCATGGTATCTGGTGTATAATACAAAATAATAAGCACAGGGGGTTGTGGTCCACACTGACCCCAACCACCAGCAGTGATGAATTCTGAAATTCAAAATATATAAATATCATATCACAATATCATATATTGTGGCAGGGTGTGGTTTGTGGCTCAGATGCAGGGGAGGGGTGGAGCAGTGGGTTCAGGGTGCGGTGTCAGGGGAGGTTGAAACACACCTGAGCTCCATCAGCTGATCACGTCTCCCCTGTAAAAGATGTGCCAGGACCTGAGGTGTTGGGTTGTGTGTGCTACAAGCAGGGCATCTGGAAAGTTGCCCAGTGAAAAAACAGAGCAAATAAAAAATCGTGTGAAACTGCAAACGCTGTTGGTGTCGGGTCCGTCATTTTCACATATATAAAAGTTCTCTCATGGAGTTGGAGGTCTGAAGTGGCTATATCTGTTAAATATTAAGTACTGAAGTAGAAAGTTCCCTTGTAACTGAATGGAAAATCTTAGGTAAAGTGCACCAAAAACTGAAGTGCAGTAATACACCTTATAAGGACTAATGCTTTCACTACTGCAGATATAATAAACTCTTTCACTTGTAGCCCGCTGGACTACCACAGCTGATCTGATAAGAGTCAGGCAGAGTGTAGACGAGTGATCCAGGATTTGTTGTGACAATGAAACAGGATTATATTTAAAGGGCATTGTCATATTATGTTAATAAGAACTCATAAATGACTACACCTAACAAAATGTTTGGGAAATCTGTTTATGTTTGTGTGTCTGAAAGGAGAAAAGATATTGACTCAATCATCCAGGTAAGTAAATCCCAAAAAAGTTGATTCTGATCATCTGGACGTAGCGTTTTCAGTGGGAGAAACTTTTCGTCACTCATCCAAGTGACTTCTTCAGTCTCAGCTGACTGCAGGTTTCCCCAACCTTATAAACAGCAGATTTGCATAATGACTGAAACCAGCACCACTGAAGGAACAATAAGCCCACTGATCAAAGGCCATTGATCAGTAGTTGTTGTTGTTTTTTTATTTACACTATGTAAAATTTCATTTTTCTATATTTTACTATATTGCATTATTGCTACTTTTATTGTATTACTGTAAGGTGACCTTGAGGGTCTAAAAGGCGCCTTTAAATAAAATGTATTATTATTATTATAGTTGTTGATCAATGGTCATGAGAATTTGCATATTAATGATCAAGGAACTGACCTCACAGCCTATTGTTCCTTCAGTGGTGCCAGTTTCAGTCATTATGCAAATGCATCACCTGGATGCATTTCTACTCCTGCTGTGGAGAAGCCCAATTAAGCCATATATAAATTCACAGAACAGAGGTGTATCATAGACTGTGTGTGCAATAGGAGAAGAGGATGGCCCACTGCCTTTTTAAAATGTCTCCTCTTAGCTTTGGTATGTTTGATCACTCCCTCTTTCTGACTCTGGGATTTGCAAATTGGGAGCAGTATGCAGATTGTCTACGAGTTGTGCCTACAACAGTGTAGTGGTTACCACATCTGCTTGGAAAGTGAGTCTGCTGCTTCAGTTCCAGTACAAAGCATTGTAAAGTCTAGTTCTGAAATTGTGTGTAAATGAGTTTGAATTTCTGAACTGACTTGGCTTCTGGTTTAAATTTGGGATTATCAAATACCAACTGAAAAAAAGGCCATTTTCCAAACACCTCTATGTGCTGAATATGACTTACTCTGGCTGTGTGCACACGCAGTGGACATTTTAGCTCAGCTGATCTTATACTTTAGGTATGATGTGAGACTTTTGTATGTTTCCCTTGAGTCTGTTTAGACACAGCATCAGTATGATCAAACAGAAATCTGTATTGTTTCGCTCTTTTTTTATCCACCATTTCTACTTTTTCTGTGTGTTGTCTCTTTCTCTTCTCACTCTCCTAATTACCTTCTTTTTCCATGAGTGTGCTGTCTATTATTTATAAAGATGTTCTTCGTTTCCCCACCCTGCTACACACACACACACACACACATCTGTCTCTAACCCTTGTTTGCTCCCTCCATCTGCCTCTGGCTTGGCTAGAGGCTTAAACACATTTACACTCCTATTTATTTATATACATGTTTATTTCAATTAAGACGGAGAAC
Source organism: Tylochromis polylepis (assembly GCA_015107715.1). Classification (NCBI taxonomy): domain Eukaryota; kingdom Metazoa; phylum Chordata; class Actinopteri; order Cichliformes; family Cichlidae; genus Tylochromis; species Tylochromis polylepis. The sequence goes on from VVHJ01054932.1 coordinate 23,106, forward strand.
TCTGATGTGCCTTTGTGTCTCCGGGTGGTTAATTTAATTCTATTTTCAGTTACAAATTTGGTTTGCGGCAAGGAGGAAGTCCTGACAAGGTGTCTGTAGATGATGATGGAGGTGATCTCACCTGACCTCCTTCTGCAACAGATGCTGGTTAGTTGACAGCTACCCCATTTTTCCTGTAGTTGGCCTGTAGTTGCTCTTGAGAGGTAGCCTCCTGGAATGTGCCTGATACTTTGTCACTCCATACGACCAGCTCATTTTTGCCTCATCCAAGGATATTACGTTTTTGGTTAAGTTTGTCAGTTTATTTTCAACACCCGCCCTCACACTGTAGTAGTTTATTAGTAGTTTAGTAGTCTATTAATTTATAATTAGGGCTGGAACAGGTGACCCTGAACTATGCCTTATTTATGCTGCAATATACTCAGACTGCTTGGCGACCACTCATGATACATCCAACATTTCTTCTGCCCTTTCTTTCACCCCCATGTGTTTAATTGTCCCTGTTGCATATCATGAAATATCTACGTTCTCCTGCAGATTTGTTTAGTTTATTCATTTCTGTGCCCCTTTTTCTGTTCCCATACCTCTCACACCCTAACCAGTTGCAGGGTATAGGCCACTCCTACCAAAGCCTGGTTAAATGGAAGTTCTGCCTCCCCACCATCAACAAGTCCTTGATTATATGGGGATCATTTCATTATTGTTGTCCTTATATTATTGTAGGGATGTTACCTGACTATACCAGGAAGTGCTTTAGATAGATATCCTTTATTGTCATTGTGAATTTTTGTACATTGAATTTTGTACCCTGCCTCTTACCCTGTGGCAGCTGGGATAGACTACTGTGATGACATTGTGATCTGTAGTTAGAATAAGAAGCAGATGGAAGAGAGTCTGGAGAGGTGGAGGTATGCTTTGGAGATAAGAGGAATGAAAGCTGGTAGAAAAAAGACACAATACATGTGTGTGAATAAGAAGGAGGCACGTGGAACGGTAAACATGCAATGAGCAGAGGTAGTGGAGGTGGATGAATTTAAATACCTGGGGTCAACCATCCAAAACAACAGAAGGTGCACAAGAGAGGTGCACAAAAGAGTATTGACAGGGTGGAGCAGGTGTAGATGAGTGACAGAAGGATAGCAGCAGGAATGAAAGGACCTGCTATGATGCGTGGTTTGGAGATGGTGGCACTGACAGAAAGACGGGTTGAAGATGGTACGATTTTCATTCGAAGTGATGAGAATGGACAAGATTATAACTACATTATAGGTACATCAGAGAGCTGCTCAGATCATGTAATATATTTCAGTGCAATATATTTTGTAGTAGCCTAACAAGCAATGATAACATAAATGTTACTCTCCTTTTTCTCTTGATCCAAGTGAATGTTTGTACTAAATCTGACATTAAATCTAACATATATATATATATATATATATATATATATATATAAAATTCCATTGTCAAAAAAATTGCTGCCATTAGAGGGAACAAAGATGGCACTTGTGTTAAACTGCAGGTAGATAGTGATGCATATTTTAATTATTCCAAAGAGCTGTGGGTGTTAGATGTGTCTGTGAGGGAGTGCACAAATTAACTAAATGCATTTTTTTTTTTATCATACATTGACCCCACTGTTAGATAATGTGCAGCACAGAAGATGAAAATGATATACAAGACAGCTTTAACCAATTCCAGAAAATAGGAATATCGTCAGACAGAACTGGTATGAATTTTTTTGAGAGTCATTTTTCAGGATTCCCTCACAGAGAGGTGAAATTTCAGTATTTAAATGCTGAACCTTTATCATTACACACAATAGCTTATTTAAAGCCAAATTAGACATTAAAATTCACACCGGTATTCTGCAAAGTATAAATTTATAGATACGCCCCACGATTTACATGAATGTAAGTCATCACGCTGAAATACTCATAAATAACTGTTTTGCAGACAGCTTTACTCAGCATCTGTAATTTTCTCCTACACCAAGTCCGGCTTTGATCACAAACACTGTAATCATCTCTCAGCAGAATGGAAGAACGTGAGCTCTGCACTGCTCCCATAACTCATTTACTGTAGATTACTATCACTTGGATACTGTCATACACCGAGATATCGCACAGTGTGTACAAGTCCTGGCACTCTGACTAGTGAAGGTAATTGTCATTGTAGTTCTCATTAAAATTCTGAAGATGATTGAGTCTGCCTCTGAATGGCCCTGCACCTCGCTCAGATAATCATGGTGGTAAATTACAAGAGATGAGACGACATGCTTAGCCAACACAGAACTCGAGTCATTCACATTCAGATTTGGCCTCTGGAAGGCTGATTTTGATTGATGATTGCCTCATTTCCTCATTACTTAAAGCTGGCCAGAGGTTTTTGATTCTAGCGGCGCCATTGGCAGTCAGTTGCGGATCCATGGCGAATTTAGTGGTTAGTAGTGGTTTTCAGTCCTATTATTACCAAGCAGGGCTATGTTTGGTTTCCTTTTAGCATTCCTGTGAGAATGAAACCTAAACCCCAGGGCTGGAACTGTTGGAACAAAAGTTGTTCAGTTACACATAAAAACCCAGAAAGTTCTCCAGGTTTTTACCATAAAATGTCCATAGAGCTTATGCATTAGAACCTGAAAGAAGCTTGAGCATATAAGATTCCTGCCAGCTCATCCTGCTGATTTCCTTAAATAAAATAATCATGTAACTATTCCGTCCTTTGAAATTGTTAAATGAAATCAAATTTAATTAATTATATCTGTATAATAGATAACTTTTTTTTGCATATTAAACACATTGCTGTTCCACATGTTCCTATGATAGATTGTTTGTGCCATTGATCTCTTCCAGGGATTGACTTGTACAACGTTTGCCCTTAACATCTGCTAATTGAGCTAAATATGCTCTGACATCTACTTCCCAATGACCTGTACTAGCTTAACTGTGTGAGCTAACATTAGCCTATCTGTTTGTCGTTCCGACCTGCTTGGCTTTTTCTCCTCCACATCGTCTAAGATGTGGGCCAATATGTTCTTGAGCTGGTCGGCACTATTCTGGATCCTCCTGACACTCATCTACCATCCTACAGCTGGACTGCTCCGCTATACAGCTGCTGAGCTCCTGCGCCTTCATAGCCAGCTGTCACTCCCATCGCCAGCGGAGCTCCACTACTAACCGGACATCACTTTCCAGCCTCACTGGAGATACATCCATCGTGGGTCCCACAGGAGTTTCCACAAGTCCAATGGAATTAAATCTTTTTGGTCTGCTACTCGTCGCCCTCACAGGAACCCTGATCGGGTTCTAGTCCACTTGACCAGGGCGCCTACCGCGATTAGCAAAAACAAAATACTGCACTCAACTTTGGTCTTTTAAACATCTGTTCACTGACAAACAAGGGACCTTTCATCCAAGATCTCCTGTCTGACCATAACTTTGACTTTTTCTGTTTAACTGAAACCTGGCAACAACCTGATGACTTTTCCCAACAAAATGATTCTACTCCTCCGGTGTTTATTTACTTTTCGAAACCTCGCTGTTCAGGTCGTGGGGGTAGTCTTGCGATTATTTTTCGCCAGCACTTGAAAGTCCTGCCAGTGAATGTTGATACCCTTAGTTCCCTAGAGTGCCTTGCATGTGAACTGACTGGACCTATTCCCACCATCCTAGCTACTGTATACTGCCCCCCCAGCCTAATTCTGTCTTCCTCAGTGATTTTCCTAACTTACAAACCCACTTTCATCTCTCTCCCCAAATGTTATTTTGATGGGAGATTTCAACATTCATATGGATAATAAAAACCTTCTGCTCAGCAGAGACTTTTCCTCCTGCCTCGAGGGCTTCGAATTCAAACAGTTTATTGGCTTTCCCACTCACTCCGAAGGGCACACCTTGGACTTGATCTGCTGTTCTGGTCTTACTCCCTCTAATCTTTCTGCTGCTGAAATTCTCATAACAGACCACTTCCTCCTTTCATTTAACCTCACTCTCTGCTGCTCTTCTACCAAGCCAACCCATCTCATCTCATTCTGCAACATCAAGAACATTGATACGGACATTCTCACTACCAGTTTAGATAATATTCAGATTCCGGACTTCTATTCTACTCCTGATGATTTGGTGTCATATTATAATAATTGTTTACTTAATGTCCTTGATTCTCTGGCTGCTCTAAAAACCCACTCTGTTTCCTTCGCCCATTCTGCTCCATGGTGTACCTCTGACCTCCGAGCATTGAAGGCCAAAGCTCGGCAACTAGAGCGTAGATATAAGAAATCTGGTTTAACTGTTGATGCAGAAATCTATAAATGTCATGTACTCCTGTATAAGGATTCCATCAACCAGGCCAAACAAAGCTTCTACTCAGGTATCATCAGTTCTCATGAGGGGAACACCAGGATTCTGTTTTCCCTTCTCAACAAACTTCTTCAACCC
>VVHJ01054933.1:0-36577 GCA_015107715.1 Tylochromis polylepis
CTAACAGTTGTCAAATAGGACTGTCGGCTGTGTACCAACCTGCACAACACAACTGATGGTCCCAACCCCATTAAGAAGGCAAAAAATTCCACAAATGAACCCTGACAAGGCTCACCTGTAAAGTGAAAACCATTTCAGGTGACTACATCATAAAGCTCATTGAGAGAAGGCCAGGCGTTTGCAGTGCTGTTAACAAAGCAAAGTGTCCCTACTTTCAGGAATCTAAAATATAAAACATATTTAGAGTTATTTATCAATTTTTTCTTTGCTACATAATTCTATATGTCTTGCATCATATATTTGATGTCTTCACTATGTATCTACAATGTAGAAAGTAGTAAAAATAAAGAAAAAACATTAAATGAGAAAGTGTGTCCAAACTTTTAACTGGTAGTGTATACATACTATGCAGAGATCTTGTCAGATGGTGAACAGTACCAGTAAAAACTACAAAAGAGCAAAAACTCACTGATTAAAGTTAAAAACAGTACAATTCCAGGGAATTGAAGAATGAAGCAAGTGTTTTTTGGGAACAAAAGATTGAGCTATTAAAAAAACAGCAACACCCTATCTGGAACAAAAACAGTGAGCCATACCCCACAGGCAAGTCAGTATGAAGACATCTTTGTTTTGCCTCAGCATAATATACTGTGAAGTATTAACTGGAACTGACAGGTATCTATGACTGATGGACAGGCTCCTTGTGTGTTTCAGAACTACTCAATTCTTCAGCTGGATTGTTTTTTGATTTTAGATCAGAGGGTGTGATGTACTGCATTGAGGAAATGACAGTGGTAGACAGTCACCAAAGAAATGTCATATTGAAAGTTAGTCCTTGTGCAGTTTTGCACAGCGCTCTATGAATATTTATCTCAGGATTCGATTTTCCACTTTCCACAGTTCCAGACATGAGTAACATACCAGAAGAGATGTCATAATTTTAAATCAGTTAATCAATTTAATAAGTGACAAATTGCAGCAAGCTGTTTATATCGTTGATTATAATTACCTACCTTCCAGCTTACTGAGAACCAACCACCCCATGACCACGCTGCCCTTCGTTGCACGTCCTCCCATTTGCTCTACAAAAAAAGATGAAGGGAGAAATCATTTCAACATTTTCAAGCTGTTAAAAAAAATCTTTGCTCAATTTTTATATGCTTTTTATTGCATTACAGATTTATGAACTATGTCACCATTTGACAGTTTTGCTTGTGTAAATTATCTTGACAAAGTATTTTATGTCATTTTTGTTACCTCTGCAATTTATCACAAACACAGTGTAAGAGACATAATGATTTCTTACACGCCGGAAACCAAGCACACGTTATACTACAGGGCACATTTCCTGGCTTGAACTGCACATGTTAGAAACAGGCAGGAATAGAGAGATGGCAGAGTCCTTGTTCACTTCTCAGGTTGTAAGCGTTCCTCTACAGTGGGGTTACACAGATCCCACAACACTACAACCGATCATTTCTAAACTCAGCATCAACAGTCTCAACAGCTGAAATGCAATAAGCTTACTCTGCTGGCCTCAAAACAGAGCACTCAGCAGGGCAGAATACATCCTGCAGCTGAAGAACTCATTGAGATGCAAGACACTGCATTTGGCGCTGTACCCTGTTAAACTCACAAATCCCTACCGATGGAATTTAAGCTGCTAAAATTGTGACACGCTCAGTGCTTTTAATGCTAGAACAATTTGGTATCGCCTAAATGCAAAGTACAGTTCTACAAAGTTTGCATGTCTGGGTATGTGCAGCTATGTGTGAGTTACTGTATATGAAAAGGGTAAGCAGACAGATTGTGTCATTGCAATTTCTCCAGTGCATATGCTGTTTAGTTGATGTTGTTGACCTCTAGCATGAATGCTTGCGTGTATTTTTAGCATAATGATCCCAATGGGAGACGACCTCCTGATCTAGCATTTTACCATTTAGTTGCACAAAATCACTAAAACCTATTAGAACACTAATGGACATGACTGCAGCAAGTGTATTTGGCTTCACTGTGCAAATTGATGTGGTTTGATGTGTTTCTATATTTGTGTCGCAGCAGTCCAGGATTATGTTGAGGGGTGGGGGAGTAATTTGTTTTTTAAGACCATTGTTGAGTTTGGTACATTAACTTTATGCTTCCTTTCTTGCTATAGGTGTGAGTGCTGGAATCTGTGGAGACCCAGGGATCCCTCCCCATGGTGCCCGTATAGGAGGAGAGGAATTTAAGACCAAGAGCCTTTTGCGCTTTAGCTGCGAGGCAGGATATAACCTGATTGGGTCAGCCGAGAGGACCTGCCTTCATAATGGCACCTGGAGTGGTACACAGCCTGTCTGTCAAGGTGGGAAGTGTCAAAATGACCATTTATATTCCTCATGTTAGGTGAAAGTTTGGCACTTGAACTTGAATGAAACATAAACTGCAGCTGCACACTTTAAACAGCATATAGAACATTTTATTTATTTAGTTATTTTCTGTCATAGCGCTGAAAATTGAAGCGGTACTTTCTCCTTGACTCGAGATAGATATTTATGGGCTGTTCTTATCTGTATTCTATTTATATAGACCCTTTAAAAGGCTGCTGCTTGCTTTATACAAGAAATTTAAATGTGACAACATGCTGAACTGTCTGTTTTGAAAACATACACTTTGATGGCAAGTCGTCTTTGTCTCTTTTGAGGTTACCATTGGGCCTCAAACTAGATTCTATAAAACGTTGCCTTAAAAATATACCCTGAAATAAAAGGAACCAAACAAGATTTGCTTATAAATTCTATGGTATGTGGTATATGGATTTAATTATTTAGATCTTTATCTTAAGTATTTTCTTTTTTTTGTAACTCCTTTTACTTAATTTTTTTACTGTAATATGTTGGCCTGACTGAGATGGTCCACCATACTTTGTCCATATGTGATACAGATAGAGTTAAATATATAAGTTTTATGTTACAAATGCTGATATTACACTTCTTGGGTTTTCCGTTTATGTTATTGTGTTGAATATTAATGAGCAGCTGCCTCACAGTCTGCCATTTTTCATTTGCTTGCTAGAGACACTTCTGCAAAACTGATCTCTAACGTCTCTCATTGGCGTGCAAAGCATGCACTTGGTTTGCTGTTGGCTCTAAAAGTGAAGACGAGTCTTTTTTGCACTCTTGCCACAGTGCAGGTTACTGTAAACTTTTGTTTGCACTCCCTACTTGTGCATATGTGAAAAATAAATGCTAATTGCAAAGCAAAATGAAATATTGACCTCTGCAGGACCCTCTCTATGTTCTTGGTCTGGTTCAAACATAGTTGCATCCTGGGTTTTTGTGTTATCTCATATCACATAATTAAGATACATAACCAACATTCCTTTGCCACATTGTCACTGACCTATTAGAGTGGGCTGGGCTATTTGGGACGACATCTTAAAGAGGCAGGAAAGAAAAAACAGCATGCTTCAGAGCTTGTGCAGCAGTGTGTTTTTTACTAGAGTATGTGTACATACTTTGGTCCTAAATAAAGCCATTAATTTTTAAATAAACATTATATAGGCTCTTGAGCGAGTGTAATTCCTCTGCTGATTTTTCAATTACTCACTGCAGTCTAAAATTCTGCAGCAAGAACGCAATAATAAATCATTAACAACGTTGTTTGTCCATAAGTGGTAATTTTAATATGTTCTCAAAATTCAGAGATGTAACACCAGAGATGCATAATGTAAGACAATTGTGGAATTTAAAATATGAAGACTCACGTTTGTTTGTGTGTGTGCATGCTTAGGCACAAAGGACTGAAGTGTGTCACTCGTAAATAAGCTAGATCTTTGACAGCACTGTGTTAATAAAGTGCATCCTATAGTCGACAACAGCAGATTTCAAAGACACTCTTTAAACCCATGGGAATTCAGGGGAAATTAAAGTGGGTCCCACTAGAACTGTAGAGACACTGGAACCATTAGCTGCTGCCGGTGTAGCCTTGCCGATTTTCAGCACAGATATTCAGGCCAAGTAAAGCAGACATGGTCTACATTGTAGTCTGATGCGAATTTTAAATTCAGTTGGATAGACGATCTGTTCTCGCAGCAATTTGAGTTGTTAGGTCGAGGAAGACGGAGACACACTGTATCAGTGCTTGTTTATGTGCCTGTGACATAAAAAAGTCACCAGTATACTAACAATAGGACAATTTAAAGCAAAATTAACGCTATACGTAAATTTAGCTGCTAAATTGCATTTTTTTGTTTGACACGTCTTACATCAAATTACCATGCTTTTTTTTTTTTTCATTCACTGAGTTGTGTTACAAAAGTGTTCCCAGTACTGAGAATGTCATGTTTTAGAAATGCTGAATCTCACAATGTGTTTTTTGATTCCTGTCGGAAATCGGTATCTTTAGATGTATCTGTTTAAAAAAAATACCAAATACAGATAGCTGGAACTTTAAGGCACAGAGCTCTAAACTGAAATTATACCAAGCTGTTGCGGATAGTGTGTGGCTGAGAAACTGCAGACAATCTCTACATTTAAACTCTTCTATTTTAAGTCTTGACTTGCTTGCATATGTTGAAAAACTGAAGTAAATATCAAGTCAGTCTTACAGACACACACAAACCTTAGAAGTGTGTTTGTGTGTGCCATTGTCTATGATTGTGTAAGGTAATTATTTATGTCTGTCTACAGTTGTTTTTCATTAAGCTAATAGTGGTTAAAAGCTGATTCAGAGAGGGTAAGACATCTGTCACTGACACACAAATGCAAAGAAATCCATACACACTTCCAATCAAATACACACAGATTAAAAAAACAGCTAGCTGTCATAGATGCACATGCAGCTTTGTATGATGTGCTCCACCTACACACTGTCTCATGTACTTTTGAATGAGGCTTTTAAGGGTTCTAGCTAATGAATCCCATCAATAGGTGTTTGATTGTTAAAGGCTGTCAGCTGTCATGATCTTATTAGTGAAATGTGCTTTGGCTGGTTGCTAATTTCTGTCGGTTCTGGTAATGTGCTGTGCCAGCAGACTAAAGGTCGATGGCTCACTAGATAGAGTCGTAGTGCTTTCCCGGCTGCATTCATGAACCATCCCTTGACAATTTTGTCTTACAATCTACAAGACCAGCTGCGGCTCAGACACAAAGAAAACATCCATGGCTCAAAAGAAGACATCACAGAGGGTGACTTTTTCCACAAAATAAAAGGGAACCCCTTAGATTCACTATAGGCTTTAACAGAGGAACTGTTGAAGCAGCTGTGAACATGAACAGCAGTGTGACTTAATGAATGCTGCAATGTCAAGCACACAGCCAGTCTTGATATATATTTCTGTATTCTCTGTGCTCTCATCGCTGCAACTTTGTTCTCCCCAAAGATGACTCAGGAAGGACATTGTCCACAAGTATTGACTGATAATTAGCTCCACAGTCCTGCTGCATGACCCAGTGCTGCTTCTTACCATCATTTGTTTTCCTCTACAACTGTTGTACCTCGCAGATGTTTTGGCAAACAGTAAGCACTATCAGGCAACACCTGACCTTGGATCTTTTACAGCTGTTGTACTTGGCTCAGTGGTGTTTTGGAGGTTAGTGATTTAGTTAGTGATGTAGGTTTTTTAACAACTTCCCCTTGCCCTCTACGGTACAACTGTAATTCATCTGTAATTAACTGCTAAAGATCAGTCAAACACACTCCTTTTTTACATTATTTTATGCATTTCTGCCTTGATTGGATAGTGAAAATGGAGAGAGACATGAAACATACAGCAAAAGTCTCACCTGGGGACTGACGCTCAGCTTTGGGGTCGCCTTAGCCCAACAGCCTTTAATCATTAATCAGCTTCACTACCTCAAGGAGATATTTTATGTTATTTCCAGCTGACTCCAGTGATAATCTCATTATTGTAGCCCACAGCTGATCAGCCCTGAGGGACAGGAAGACAGTATTGCTTACACTGATATTATCGCTGAGTTTAATCAATGCTGATTGGTATTTCCTCACCCCTCAGCTGTATCCTGTGGTAACCCTGGCACCCCAGCACATGGGAGAATTGTCTTCAGTGACGGCATCACCTTCGGCAGCTCAGTGGCTTACACGTGCTGGGAAGGCTTCAAAACATCAGGCCTGACCACCAGACACTGCACAACAAATGGGACATGGACAGGACAACCCCCAGATTGTACTGGTAGGATGATCATTGCTGTCTGAGTGATTAGTTCAAACAGCATGGGATTCTCACACAGTCTAGAAGCGTAGGAAAGGAAAGGAAAGGAAAGGAAAGCGTTGTTTTTAAGACATTTTATAAAGCACAGTTTTTAGGCTTTAGTTTTAAATGCTACTGCCCTAATCCACAGCTCCAGGCTTGCTGGAACACCCCTGTATGACAGATTTAGGCTCACTTATCCCATAAAATTTCTGTTACTTCCTTTAGTGATCAATTGTGGAGATCCTGGGACAATAGCCAATGGAATCTATATAGGAAGAGAGTTTAACTTCAACCACACAGTGATCTACCGCTGCAACCCTGGTCACTTGATGGAACCACCTGGACATGGACGCAACATTCTGCGCTGCATTAAAGATGGAACCTGGAACCAAACTAAACCCAGCTGTAAAGGTATGAAGAAGTAATACTCTACATAACTGTTCCCATAGTTATGGATAAAAGCACAAATCATAAACATATAATATTGTTGAAAATTTACATGCTTACATGTTTACATGGAGAAACGTGTTTTTGTTCAGTTTTGAGATTTTGAGCTATTCTGCTTACAAAACATGTTTTCTTTCAGACTGGTGGAAAGAAAATGTCGATTTCTGTTTTGGACTGATTTTATGAAATCCCAAGAAAATGAGATTTATAATAAATGTTTTTTTTTAAAAACATATAGATGTTAATAAGTGCAGTATGTGTGACGATGTCTTGATGCAAAGTTTTGTTTAGATTAGCCCACTGGACATAAGGAGAAGTTGGGATATATGACAATATTTTCTGATACCTGAAATTAAAAAAGGAATCCTTTCTGTAAAAGTCGATGATTTGTCAAAAAAATGAAACAAGAATATTCCGATTTCTTTTCTAAAAAAATATGCTAATTGTCCCAGAATTGCAATCATAATTAAATTGCAAATATAAACAGGAAATTCTGTATTATAATTGATATTTAAAATTATGAGCACGTATTCTGATATCAATTAATAATAGAATAATATACATAATTTTTATGTATATATTTCCCCACAATTTAGTGATAGTTCTGTCTTAATCTGTCTTCATTTCTATCTTTTTTCTCTATAAAATGGTCAAATCAAATCAAAGAATTCAAGAAAGTAAGTCAGAACGGAAAGTATAAAAAGTTTTGTCGTATTCTGCATTGAAATAATAAAAGCACATGGACTAGACATACTATAGTGCCAAATCTCAATGTAATGAGATCTTCTAATGGTAGCAAACACTGAAGAATTGTGATAGTAGTTAATGGTAGAGAGCACAAAAACAAAGGGCAATTTAACTAAGAAAAACAGTATTGCAGTGTGAGCTGGTATAGTAAATAACAGCTTGTGAATTCAACAGTACATTAGTGGAAGAAGTGGAAGATTAGGCCACAGGAAGAATAACATTGCTCCTCACAATAACATGGTGTTAAATCAGGGTTTATTTCCTGAAACCTTCTGTTTTCCCACAAACACAAAGGGGAGAATAAAAAAGGAATGCATTAAATTGAAATGGCTCAGAGTTTTACAACAGGCCATATTTAGAGTTTAGACTATGATACTCAACAACAGTAAAAAGGAGTGTTTCCTGAGATCCACCCTGCCGTTTCTTCCCACAAACAGAAAATCTCCTGCTGGCTCCTGCAGTTGGAGAGGCTTTGAACTGAGATGAAAAAACTGAGAAAACAGGAATAGAGGCTACTGAGAGGGAAGCAGAAAGAGGTGCAGAGAGGAAAAGCAGAAGTAAAAGATAGTGTCTGATACTGATACAGCATGTGACTTGGGCAGGAAAATGAAAAGCAAAAGTTAGAGGTGGTATGGAAAAATGGGAAAGAGACAGTGAGATACAGAGGTAGAAACAGGCTATAGACTGGAAAAGTCTCTCCTCTTTGCTCTCCTTTATTTCTCATTTTCTAAATCTCCCCATCTCATGTTCAACTCCCCTGTTTTCATCCCCTCATCGATCATTTGATCCCATTTTGTGACAAAAGCTTTTTAACACACAGACACATTTAAATGAAGGACCTATTGAACTGCAGGCAAAAGGGAATCAAGTGGGACTTCGAAATAAGAATGACAATGAGTGACAGAGGAGGGAGGGCAAGAAAGACTAGGAGGAGGAGAGGGGCGGAAAGGGATGAAGGGGTGTAGTGGAAGAAAACAATGGATTAGAGAAGAGAGACACAAAAATACAGAGTGACACACAATACATAATCCAGAGATTTAGCGGGAAAGAAAATGGAAGGTGGAAAAAGAGAGTGTAAAGCAAGTAAATGAAAAAAGAAAAACAGAGAATGTGATGAGCCATCAGTGAGGCTACAAGGAGAAAGCAAAGGAGAAGCAAGTGAGAAAGGAAGCAAGTGATGGGAGAAACAAAGGGAACCAAATCAATACCTGCCCCCAAACCTGTAAACACACAGTGAGAAAAGGGATTAAGCCCATAAAATTCGTTGGCTGGGTGAATTGCACCAAGAGAGATATGCTTAAAAGCCAAAGGAAGGGAGGGAGAGGCAGTAATGGTGTGAGAAGGAGACCAAGAGAGCTGGGGAAGAGGATAAAAGAGGACCGGAGCTGGGACAGAAGGCCAAGGAAGAGAAGTGCAGGGAAAGCAAAGAAGGGTTAGAGGGAGTCGGGGAAAAAAAAGTATGCAGACAGAAAGGAGGCAGGGGACCAGAGTGTAAGAAAGAGGAGAGTGTAGAGACGTGAGAGGAAAGAAGAGAGGATCAGGAGAGGGAAAGGAGTCAGTAAGCGCAATGATGGAGGGAAGAGCAAAGGTGCATAAGCAAGCAGGGATGAGAGTTAGTCCTCTTCCTCTGGGTTGTGAAGCCACCCTAGTCAATTCACAACAAGGAAAAGAGACAAAGAGGAAATAAAAGAGTTCAGAAACCTTCAATTACAGACACAAGTGGTTTTGGGCATCAGAGACCCACAGAAATATTGGTCTGGAATATTAACTACTCAAGTCAATAAGAATGCATTCCTCTATTTTAGTCAGCTAGAGTTTGTTCCCTAACAACAAAGTTGCTTTTAGGGGGAAGAAAACATTCATTCTGTGATGAAACTGAAACTTCATTAACTGTTTGCTAGCCACCAATTATTATTCCTACAGTCACGTAACAATAAAACGATGAACCGTGTACATACTTTAAGAAATTGGCATTGATTTGTGTGCAGGTGTGTAGGTTTTGTTTTGAATGGGACAAACAAGGACACGTTGTAGAGTGGAGAAATATAATATGTGGCGATGAAATGCTTTTTTTCTAAGTCTGGAAGGATGGCTTTGGGGAGGTGAAGGCTTCTTCAGAACACTGGTGAGATAGAAAGCCAGAAGTAACCAGTTGATTAGCTTGCCATAAGCAGAATAACACAGAATTATAAACAAAATACACATACTTGTCACTTCATTAAGTACACCTGTTCAAGTATTATTAATAAATAGTATTATTGTTAATATCATGAATTATTATTAATGATTAACCATATTAATAATAAATATCTTAGCAGCCAATCACACGATAGCAACTCAATGATAACGATATGGTCAAAACGACCTGCTGAAGTTCAAACTCTCCAAGTTTTGATTTAAGTGAATTTGAACCTGGTATAGTTATTGGTGCCAGATGAGCTGGTCTGAGTATTTCAGAAGCTACTAATCCAATTTCCCACACCACTAGTTCTCGTGTTTACAGAGAATGGTTCAAAAAGGAAAAAATAACCGTGATCGGCCGTTTTCTGGAAGAACATGTTCCTGACCGTGTCCGTGCCTTTACGACCACCGAGTACCTATCTTCTGATAGCTGCTTCCACCAGGATAACGTGCCATGTCACAAAGGTCACATCGTTTCTTAAACATAACAGTGAGTTCACTGGATTCAAATGGCCTCCCCAGTCACCAGCTCTCAATGCAGTATAGTCCCTTTGGGGAACGGGAGATTCACATCATGGTTGTGCAGCTGATAAATCTGCAGCAACTGTGTAATACTATCATGCCAAAATATTTGACGAGTGAATCTCTGTGACAAAGAATTAAAACAGTTCTGAAGGTAAAAAGGGGGTCCAACTCGGTACTAGCCAAAGGTGTACTTAATGAATTTTTGATTTGATTTTACTTTTATCAGAAAGAGTAAAAATATTCCAAAAAATGTACAAGAAAAAATTTAATCTGGAGTTGTATACAGTATAGTTACAGATAATTTTATATATATTTTTTCCTCTTGATTACATGTGTTTATGCGCAATACTTGCTTATTGCTTTGTCCTCTGTATATACAAGATGTTTCTGTGCCTGTCTGCCACTCTCTCTCTCTCTCTGTGTGTGTGTGCACGTGTGTGTGTGGGTATGTCTATTGTATATCATCATAGCAGAATGAATGGAGCATGAAACCATCTGTCTCCTGGTTAGATGAGAATTACACTAGCTTTATTAGATGTTTGAAACCATGCAGATGGTTATCATTATCGTAGGGAGTCGGGCACATGCACACGCAGAGATGTTTGTCGGAGTGTTATGAAGTTAAATGCACACATATCCAGTTACATAAAAATGTTCTGTTGCATGTAAGAACACTCACAGCGAGTTTCTTAAAATCTTGTAAAAAATCCTTTAACCTCCAGTCATCGCAGACATAAATTCTCTGTGTGTAACAAATGCTTTTTTAAATGCATACTTGCCTATGTGATGCGTCGGACAATTTAATCCCAATATTGGTTATATAAACTGTCATTTACAAAATTGAGTTTCTAAATAGCACTGAGTTTGTGTGAATCATTAACGTTACATGAACAGCAGCTCTGTGCGCTGAGCTTCATGTACACACTGGAAAGAATAATTAAGTGAATTTACATTTATGTGTACATTTTTTAATAATATGGCCAGATCTTCAGTTACTTCTATGAACAAAAAACACTAGTTACTTTAACGTAAACAAACACAAAAACAAATCACTGTGCCACTTGGATGCCTACTGAATATTTAATTTTAACATTCACAGTAGTGTTAGTTTTTGAGCCCGAAGGCTAATGACAAATGGCAAAAGATAAATGGAGTCAAGGACATGCAATCCGTTTAATCATTCAAGGTGATGGTTAGAGGTAGTTTGATTTATAAAACTGATTTGTTTTTTTTATATTATGAGTTTTTGGAGTGAAGTGAAGCAGAAACGCCAGCTTTGTTTCTCGACCCCTGGCTGCTTTTTCCAAGTCAACTCAAAAGTTTTCTTTCTAATTGGTTCATGAACCCTAAGTGTCACCTCTGTTACTGGATTAAGTTGTATACTGCATGAACCTTACAACCAGCTCTCCTAGACTACTACTAGACATGTGTTGCAGTGGTTCATTAGCTCATGTTATCTTTTGAACTATTTAATTTCCGATTATTTTATCAGTCTGTATATAATGCTGTTATATTTGTTTCAGTGATCCAGTGTGGACCTCCCCCTCAAATACAGTATGGGAAAGTGGAAGGGACCGACCATTCATGGGGATCGAGTATTAGCTATAGTTGTTTCCACGGTTATCAGCTGTCCACTCCTGCTGTGTTAACCTGTGAGGGGAATGGGACTTGGACAGGAGACATCCCACAATGTCTGCGTAAGTTAGCGTGCCACTGCATATACTATACACTGCAACATGCTGATGCACATTACTGTTTACCTTTTAGCATTTTTTACAGATCTGTGCACCAGTACAGGGTCCTAATCATCATTTTTATGTCTTTCAAGCTGTCCTCTGTGGTGATCCTGGCTCTCCTGGAGGAGGATTCAGAGAGGGAAATATCTTTTCATACCGGTCAGTGGTTTATAAGTTAATGAATAAGTCACAGTTGTTCAGTATATAATGTGGTTATGCGTTTTAGTTATGATAGGTATAGTCATAAGTATTACATGGCCGAATGGGGACTAGACTATCTTGAAATACATTCTCTTTTTTAAATAGTATAACTGAATTGCTACTGAATAAAAGTTGTATTGTGTTTCCTACATTCTGTGCTCTACACTCTATATTAATTTACTTGCATTATCCTGCCACAATTTAATTTTTCACTTCAAAACCCCTTTAATAATTTGATGAATTAATAACATTCCTTATCACTGCCTGATTGTGTGCATTTTTTTGGTTTATATTATAATTTAATATTTTCTTTCCTACATAGGTCAGAGGTCAGGTTCTACTGCCATGCCCCCTACTTGCTGGTAGGCTCTGCGTCCAGAGTCTGTCAAGCAGATGGGAGCTGGAGTGGTCAACAACCAGCTTGCATAGGTAACTAAATGCAAACAATATGCTGGCTTCATATTTATGCCCCATAATGTATATGGGAACACAACAGAGATGCTGCTTCAGCTTTAGATGTAGATGCCTCATATATACTGGATACAGGACTTGTTACAGTATCTTGATGATAACAAAATAGAAGTGGGTAGCATGTCTAGTGTGAAACCATAAACATCCATAAGATTGTTTGTGTCCTCATGTCAGGAAACTGAGATCTGGTTAGTTTATACAAGCTAAAATTACCTATCATATATGATGTGACATTTACAAAAAACACTGTGATGTTCCAGCGCATATCAGTGCTTTTCTGGGCTTTTATAAATGTGTTAGTGTCAGTTTGTTAAAGGAAATTGAGATATCTGGTCAGTTTAGTGTTCCCAACACACTTTTAGATTACACACAGAAAATAATGCATAAAGACTGAGACACATTAACAGAATGCTTACATAAATCATAAATACATATTCCAGTGGTTTCACAATTTTAGATGAACAATTTGTTTAGTGCAAAGGAAAACATTTCATCATATTATGATTAAAATTGTGTGAAATCAGATTATTGGTAAACAAGATTGTAGAGCTTACTCATGTTCACATCTTGGCATTAGTATTCCTGCATACCTAGAGCTGAAGATATTATCTCGTCAACTGATGAAGTGTGTAGTTTTGATGCCAGCATTGGGTTTCTTTAAAGATTTTATCTTGTAAAGCAGTCCTTCACTTTTTGATGTGAAATTGAGGTGTTTGTGTTCGCTGTTTTGGAAGCGTGGAGCTTATTTTGGAACAAGTTGTAAAATTACAAGGAAAAAGGTAAAATTAAATCAGTCTTGCGAGAACAGCACAGCAATCACAGAATTTCTGTCACGTTGTTCTGCTAAAAATAATTGTGTTTTCTCTGTTACTGCATATTGTTCAGATTTAAGTACTAACTGGGTATTTACATATAAAAGTTATACTTTTTAAGACTTTAGTATAATGCATTCTGATACTGGTGAGGCACTGAATAATCTTCTGTGTTAAGTACCAGTAGTCTGTGTAAATCTTACAAATAATTCAAAAATCAATGTAAAAAATGTACACTTGTTGCAGACTTCATTAGTTACACCTTGCAAGTACTGGTCTAGATCCACTTTTGCCTGCAGAATTGCCTTAATTTTTGATGGCACAGATTCAGTAAGGTGCCTGAAACATTCCTCAGAGCCATAATGACAAGATAGCATCACACAGTTCCTACGAATTTGTCAGCTCTACATCCAAGATGTGACTCTGCCGTTCTACCACATCACAAAGGTGCTCTACTAGGCTAATAATATCTCATGTCTGTGGGGGCTATTTGACTACAGTTGACTCATCGTCTTATTCAAGAAGCCATTTTTCCGATCATCTGACCTATATGACATAACATGTTATCCTCCTGGAAACAGCCATCAGAAGTTGGGTAAACAATAGTCACGTAGTCCATGGTATTCAGTTGGTACGAATGGGGCAAAAGTGTGCCGTGAAAGTACCCCCACAACATTACACCGGCAGCAGCAGCTTGAGATACTGATAAGGCACTTGGTGTGGTCTTCTGCTTCTGTAGCCCATCTGCTTCAATGTGTTGTTCAATCAGATATGCTCTTCTGCATACCTTAGTTGTAACAAGCAGTTATTTGAGTTAGTCTTCCTATCAGCTTGAAGCCATCTTGCCATTCTCCTCTGACCTCTGGCATCAACAAGGCATTTTCACCACGAGAACTGCTGCTTATTTGATCCTATCTCTTTTTCGTACCATTTTCTGTAAACCCTACAGATGTGCATGAAAATCCCAGCAGATCAGCAATTTGTGAAATACTGGCACCAAACACCATGTCCTGTTCAAAGTCACTTAAATCTGATGCTCAGTTCAAAATTCAACAGGTCCACATACTGTAGGCTGATAGACATGAACATTTCTACCTACCTACAGTAAATACACCAAGGCCCTGCACTGTGATTTACTGATTAGATATTTGCATTAACAACCAGCTAAACAAGTGTACCTAACAAAGTAACCGGTAAGTGTATTAAACTGATAAGACTTTGTAAAAGATGTAAATGTTTATAAAAATGTTCATTGTGTGAATGTATTTGCAGACCCAGCCTTCAACAGCTGCCGGGATCCAGGAACTCCAGCTTATGGTATCCCAG
The DNA here is from genome assembly GCA_015107715.1 of Tylochromis polylepis. Taxonomy (NCBI): domain Eukaryota; kingdom Metazoa; phylum Chordata; class Actinopteri; order Cichliformes; family Cichlidae; genus Tylochromis; species Tylochromis polylepis. Next base: position 14,637 of record VVHJ01054933.1, read on the forward strand.
TCATGGCTCAAGGCTTTCAAGTAAGAAACATTTATTAGCGTACTATAAAACATATGTATAATTCATTACATATCTGGAACACTAATTTATTCAGGTAAGAAAGTTATAGCACCAACTGAAGTTTTTATTCAAGTAAGAGGTATTTATTAACTCCCTTTTTCAAAATTATTCTGTAAGTATGCACTTTCAGATAAAAAATTGTGAAAAGTAAGCACTTTAATTTATTAAAATGATGGGATTAATGTTTAACTTTGGCAATTTTGCAGATATTTTGTTAACTTGATGAAGGGCCACTACAAGTATCTAAGGATGTGTTGTATAAAAGACAATTCAACATAACTTGTGAACAAATGGCATCAATGTTCTACTACTTTCAGATGTTGCAAATATATGCGAGAATTAATTAAAAGTCAGTAGCAGTAATGCAAGGAGAATGCCTAAATGTATGCATCTTCATGTGAGATTCAGTACTGTAGGTCTAAACCAAGAATCAGAGACTTCATATCCAAGTGAAAAGTAAACACCAGGGAAAAGCTAACTCTCAAAGTTTTTAAGGTTCTTTTATCTTAGCACCAAGCTGTCTGGAGAAGAGATAAGAATGTGTTGATGGAATATATTGGCTGTCCAATCCTTAATGGAGTTTAAGCAAACATGCAAATCCTTCAATTTGTGAAGGCATAATTGGATATCATCTTCATATCATATTTCCCCTGACAACTCTATAAAGAGTAGGAGGACTACTAACACCAGTAGAACAAAACAGACACAGCACGTGATGCAGGAGCAAAAATAGAAGTTTAAATGTTTGATGAACTTCATGATCACAACAACCAAAAGAGACAAAAGGCATAAAACTGAATGTGCTTTAAGGTTTTAGTGGTACGTTCAAGATGAATGACTATTGTCATTACTATATGAAGTTTTAAGAGGCTGGAGGAAGACCTTTTTATCATGCTTTTTATGATAAATAGGTTGGCAGTAAGATTTCCTTCAAGTGCCGCAAAAACTACCACATCTTCGGTTCGACGACAAGAACATGCCTAGAAAACCTGACCTGGAGTGGAACTCAACCTGAGTGTATAGGTAAGAAAAAACTGTGCACAGTCACATTTTTATCCTCAGCACATCATTAAAAAAAAACCTTGAGCTAATTCACTTGCACTTTAAGTCAGTGTTGGTGGTTGTATTTGTAATTTTATGGAGAGAAACTTCCTATCTTGTTTTAAACTAAAGCATGGATGTTTATGATAACTGTTCTTTCCCCTCCCTGTCACTCAGCCCATTCATGCAGACAGCCAGAGACCCCCAGTAATGTAGATGTTCGATCTATGGACCTGCCTACCTTGGGATACACTCTGATATACACCTGTCAAGAAGGTTTCTATCTGGCTGGGGGCTCAGAGCACAGAACCTGTAAAAGTGATGGTAGATGGTCAGGAAAACCACCACTCTGCAAAGGTATTCAGATTGTATCTTGAAAATGCACTGCTTGTAAAATGTACTGATATGTTGCCTAAAATCTAGAATGGATGTCATATTCCCATATGGTTTAAGATAAATACAGCTTATCACACTAATATTATTTCTATGCTCTGGGAAATCAGCCTCAGGCGTATGAATGCTGTTGTTGGTGATATTTTTTTTTATCACATACTCATGGCGCTATCTGTTCTCAAAGATGAGGAACTGATGGCTGTGTGTGTTGTGATATACAAGTGTATAGCAACAAAACAATAATACCTAGACAGGAAATGGACTGCCAGCTGTTTTCTGTTTCTTGTCTTGAAGTAGCACATGGCAATGAAAAAGCAATTAGATAATGGGGTTTTTTTAACAAGTGCTTTTCCTGTTTGCTCAGTCCTGTCACATACTTATATTTTCCCAAACCTACCAAATGTTCTGTCTGCATAACTTTAAATGTCAAGCAAACAAAATTTATCTGTGCTTTTTAATGTTTCAGTTGGAGTCAAAGTCAATCCCAAAGGCAGAGGAGATACAGATGTCCAAAAGAACAAGATTCGTGGTACGCAGAGTAAACAGCACGTTCACTTACACCACAAATGTACCGTGTTACCCATGTTTGTAACAGAGTTCATTAAACTGTGCTTTGATAAACAAGATTGAGACAAAGTATTCCCCAAAGAGGGTATTGAGATTGCAGTGAGTGTTCATTCCACAGAGCTTTTTGAATTTATAGGATGACAGTGAAATGCTGTGATGTTCAGCTGAGATGCAGCAAATAAATCAGTGAAAACATTCAGGTGAAATACCACTTAATACCTTATGGGTTTTAAGTAGGATTTTGTAATCAATATATGCATTTAGAAGGAGACAGCGAAAAAAAAAAAGTTTTGATCTTCCATGAATCCTGCAGCTGCTGTGTTTTAAAGAAGCCTGGTTTCTAAATGTAGGATTTAGACAAACTCACACTGGCCTGCTCAATTATGAAGTAACTAAAAAGTAGAAGTGCTATGTGTGGTGTTTCTTGTCAAACGTTTGAGACAAATCCTAATAATAATAAATGCTTCTTCCGTGTTTATGATCTTTAATGTTATTTAGTGTTAATGGGGAAAGGGTGTAAATTATAGCTCACAAAAATATCCAAAAACAGAGTGACATTAGTGATACTGATAGCAACAGCATTAGCAGTTTTCTTTCATCTTTTGATGTAAATAAAATGTTAAACTTTATATTTGTGCCTTTGACTTCATTGCAGTTCCAGTGGATGTCTTCTCTCCAAACTCTGAGTGGAGCGGTTTCTATGAGTACCTTGGGAAGAGACAGGCCACTGCCTTTACAGTTACTGGGTTCAATGCTACCACTGGTCGCGTCAACGTCACATTACTGGAAACCAGCGGTGTGTCCATCAGATTGTCAGGTAAAACAACAAAGGAAGCACTAAAAGAAAAATTATTATTCGCATTCAAAAATTTGCTTTGAGTATTGTTAGAGAAGAGTGCTATACTTTCAGACTGTGAAACATATAAAACATGTTTTATACATAAAACAGAACCAAGAAACACATATGCCAGTTTGTTTTTTCAATTAAACAAAGCCTGATGTAAGTATTACAAGTCATAAATTATATTTGAAATATACTGGTGTGCAATAGTCTTGAGCCACCCTTTATTTCTTTTTATTTTGTTTCCAAGGAGCCTGACCTCTTGTTTTTTTTCTTTAGTGGTCTTGCACCTGACCATTTCCAGAAGAATGCTTATTTATTTATTTTTGTTTTTTAAGTTGCTTGGGACTGACTGATGAATCATTCAAGCACAAAGGAGGCACCTTACTCAAGGGATAAACCACAGTTTTATATACACATAACAGAAAACTTAGCAAAGAGCCTGTTTTGTGACTAGCAGCCTATTGCAAAAGCACATAATCTGTTCCCTTTTCTTTAGTTGAATCTGTAAAAAATAACAAAAAAATAACGCAGTTTAACAGGCATAAAATAGTATTTTTGCAATAACAAGGTGATTCCCAAAGAGCTGCAAATTCGGCAAATCTCAACATGGTGTGCAGTGTGTCCTTAAAACAATAAGGAAACAGGAAAAACAGAGGACAAAAGAAAAAAGTGAAGGCCCAAATAAACTGTCTACAGTAGATGAACATTATTTGAAAATCATGTCCTTAAGGAATAGGAAAGAAATAGAGCAAAACCCTGACACACAGGACCTGAGAGATACATACAGCCATTCAGTGGATCAGAAATGGTTTCATGGAAGTTTGGCTGTCAAGAATCGACCATGCAGTAACGCCTGGAAAGCCACTGATTGGCAAGAGCTTAATTTTTCATCATGACAGTGATCCCACTCACACTTCCAATATAGTAAAAGCATACTTGCATTAAACAAAAGCACAATGGAACACTGAGTCATGGATTGTCTTCCTAAAACCCCGGACCTATTGAAGCAGTGTGGGATCATCTTTACAGAGAATGGAACAAAAGGCAGCCAACATCCAAAGAAGACCTTTGGAATGTCCTTTAAAGAAACTTGGAGAACTATTCCTGGTTGTGTTGAAGAATAAAGATGGTCATACCAAATAATGATTATCACATTGTTAAGAATGTATAAGTTTTTGTCTCCCTTTTTTTTTGCCTATTATTTTCATTTACATTGGGCCCATTTTCCCAGCAAAATATAAAGAAATACGGAGTGACTCAAGATTATTAAATATAAAAAAAAGTTTAAAAAATACTTGATTTTATATGATGTGAATGTTTGAACTTTGTTATAACACCGACTTTGTTGTCAGTGAGGAAACATTTGCATATATTAAATGTAGTGTAAATATCACAGAAGCAGCACTGCTATAGGTGCAGATACACAGCAGGTTATTAAAGATCTGATTTTCTTCGCACAATATTAGCAAAGCATCACTCGTAAATATGTTAAATCTGGCACGTTCCTTTATATTGCACATTTCTATAAACTCTGTTCTGTTTAATTTATATGAACCCTAGATTTATGTGTTAAAAAAATTACTAGTTGGTAAAAAAAAAACAACCAAACAAACAAAAAAAACAAGAAATCCCTTACAGTGGAATTTAACTGTCAGCCAGTCAAGTAATTTCTTCTTAAACTCCTGATGTCTCACTTATATGGACTTGTCATATTGAACAGCAGCAGTTTTGTGTTGTGTAGTTAACCAAGTAGAGACATGTAGCTGAAGGGTAAATGTCACTTTTTCCTTCGTAATGTGTCATGTGCCTGGTGAAGGAAATCGAGTGTGATCATTAAAATGTGTCAACGTGTCTTCTTCTTCCTATTTGCCTATCAACTTTTCTGTCAGTCTTTTCACTTGTCAATTTCCAGTTGCACCTTTGTTTCAGTGTCTTTCTCTTTGCCTTTCTAACCGCTTTCTAATTTTCGAACCACTAACAAAAAAAGCAAGGCACTAACCAAATTATATGCATATTTAACACTTCTCTGTCTCTGCTGTTCTCTGTCCAGGTACCTACAAGTCAGAGGAAAACCAGCTGCTATTGAAGGTCTACCAGGTGAAAGGGCCAACAGAACACTACTACAGCAAGTTTAAAAATGACAACTGGGCCATGGATGGATATGTAAGAAAACTTCCTCTTCTTTACCCGTATCAAGCATTTTTTGCTTCCTGTCAAAGAGGTGTGTCGTGATATGGAAATGATATGGAAAATAATACAGATATAAAGATTTTGTTGTTGTGAATCCACCAATTAAGCATCAGTCATCTAGAGTCAGGTACTGGCAACACATTTCTTTTTGTGGATATTCTGTATCATAGCAACCAAAGCATCAGATCTGAAAAAAAATCTGTGCCTCTAAAGAACTCTTAAGCACTCCCAGCTGGGCATTTTAAGAGGAGCGCCTGTACTACCCATTATAGCATATTTCAGAACAAATCCTCACATTTATAATTTTGGAAACTGACTTTGTGTAATGCTTCACAAAATGATGGTGTCACTTTACTGCTCAGTATAGAGTAAACAGCTGCCTGTCTGTCATACAGGCAGGAATGAATCAGTCAGTGTGGGAGTGAATTTGGACACGGCTTGTTGTCACCATGAGTTGCCCAGGCATGTGGCTGAGACTCCAGAAGTTAATATCCTCAACACGATATTGTTCCAGCATGTAACTCTCCACAGGACCACAAATCTGGAACTGAGTTATTCAATAATTATTCCGCATTTTCTCCATGTATCCAAAATTTCTTTTTGACACGTAGCATTGTATACTTTAGTTTCCAACTGCTTTGATTAAGAAAACCAGACAAATAATGAAAAAAAAGTCCACTTCTTCATTATGTGATGCAAATGTGAAGAAATATGTAGCCTTTTAACTTAACTCAAAATTGATATTCAAAGCTGGGACTTTTTTGGTCTACATATTGTATCTCTGAGAAATTGGACAGACAGCTGGTCCTGTTTGACATGCTGACAGAGAGGAGAAGGGAAAAACTGAGTAACTGTGTGTAGGAACTGTAAAAGATTGTTGTAGACACACATGAAGGAAAATAGTGTCAGAAAGAATGAAGGAAGGAATGATGGACACACAGACAGACAGCTAATCTGGATGCAAATGAAAGAAAGTGATGGCGGGGCTTGGTGAGATTCCGATTCCTGAAAGAGACAATCTTAGAGTCAGAAGATGAAATTTTGTTTTGTTGATCTCGGAATAAAGCAGTCCTCAAAATCTGAACTAGATGAACATGGGAGCAAAGGGAGTCGATAGAGAGTAGACCATGCAGGATATAGCGCACATGTAGTATTCATCCATCTATTTTCAGGTTGCAGGAGGGATGAGCCTGTCTCACCTGTCAAAGGGCAAGAAGCACCCTGGACAGGTGCCACTCCATCACAGGGCTAATAAAGACAGACAGACAACCACACACTCTCACAGTCACACTTACAGCAACTTTAAAATTGCCAGTTAACCCACCAAGAAACACTTTGGACTGTGGAAGGAAGCTGAAGTACACGGAGGAACTCCATGAATAAACATGCTTCAATTCAATTAAATTTAGTTTTATTTATATAACATCAAATCACAGCAGCAGTCGCATCAAGGCGTGTTATATTATAAGGTAAAGACCTTACAGTAATAGAGAGAAAATCCCAAGGATCAAACAGCTCACTTTGTGCTAGCACTTGGCGAGAGTGGGAAGGAAAAACTCCCTTTTAACAGGAAGAAGAGGAGGGGCAGCCATCTGCAGCAACCACTTTTTTTCAGGATAAAAAACACATTTAATAAACATGAAAAAGTAAAATACAATTTAAATATATGAAATTAAATGTTTATTATTTAAATAATGTGCCTGGCATAAACTGAATTAAATGTAACATTTTACATTGTGCTTATGTAACAAAATTGTATGACGGGTTTGCATGTAATTAAATTTGTTAAAGTCACCATTGTGGCCAGCTTTTTGGAGAAGAATTTTCACCAGCAGATTCAAACTCATAAACTTCTTGCTGTGAGAAGACAGTGTTAACCACTGAACCATTACACTGCCAAGGGTAGTGCATCAAACGTATACACAACGTGTAATTTAGTACATTAATGCATTTAATAAAAACAATACTTTAAATAATTGATCATGTCATGGCTGCATACAGTATACTGTATATTACATTTACAGTATATTTTACAGTACTGTAAGCTCCCATTAAACTGTACTTTTGTTTTTCAGGTTACTGCTGAATCGGACCAGAAGACATTTGTCTACCAGGGCCATATTCACAGTAAAGATTTTGGCAAATTCTATCTGACAAGACAAGGTGGGCTTTTTCGTAATATCACCATCCATATTAACATTATGGAAGCACTAAAATATTTAATATTGATTAATATTGATTTATCATGCAAAAGAAATGTTGCTTCAGCCTAAATAGACACGGAACAGAAACTAACAATGCAGAAAGCTTCTTTTAAACATGCACAAAGAGGTGTTTGTGTGCGGGAGTTTATGCATGTGTTGGTTTATCTGCGTCTTTGTCCCTAGGCCCCGTAACCATGGCGATGGACCCATCAAACCCTTACACAAACAGCAGCTCTGTGGCAGCAGCCATCTTAGTTCCTTTCTTTGCCCTCATCCTCTCTGGATTTGCCTTCTACCTCTACAAGCACAGGTAAGCTATATCCTCAACATCAGTCCTTCAAGGAAAAACAGGCAAGCAGCAGAGTAGAATACAAAGCAGGTGTTGTGGCTTTTCTTGCAATCTCAGTTATAAGAAGTGGCAATGAGTAAGTAATATTAAACAACACATTAAATAATGTCAGTGAAATTTTTTATTTTGTTTTGAAACTTATAAGAGCATCTTAATCATGTAATGTCCAAGATGTTCACCTGATAAAATCTGCTTTTAATTATTTAAAGATGATCATTTTCAAATGAATTATAAGGGTTTGATTGATCCATTGATTTAGTTCTTTCATTCAGCTAATACAGTTAGTTATTTAGTGTATTTACATCATGTTTGTCAGTTACAAAGATATGCCTGCAAAGGCATGTTGTATTGAATTATGGACTCTTGTGGTTCCAGTTGCATACTTCTCATTCTAAATGGGCTGACACCAAAACTTATGTACAACCAGTCCTAAAGAGATTAATTATACATTTTTGAAAGCAATCCGTTTGTGCGTTCTTTGTTCCTAATTGAGTTGAGGAGGTGGCAGTTTGATACATTTTAGCACAGACAGGTTAACAGACGTTTTAAAAATGTAATTATAGCTCTTAAACTCTAAGCCCATGTGGGTTAAATCTGATTGACCTTAGATATTAATTATTGTTCCTAGAAAGTTCACAGCAGGCTTACAGTGACTTAAGATGCCAGATAATTCAGGACTATACTGAGGGTAAAATGTCACCATGCTGTTTTCTCTTTAAGACTTGTGTGAGATTTTACAGTTTGAGGACATTGCCGTAATCAGTCGAAGTTTTACAAAGTCATCTTATGCAGCTACACTATAGATACTAACACACATTAATCTGTTGGCTTGTCATTTATGGTAGCTCTGTGCTACAGCTTTTAGTATGCAATGAGCCTTGTAGAGTCTATTTAGAAATATTTTAGGTTGCACACTCATTGCATGTATTTTGCTATGCTTTAGTTAACATGGTAAATTCTGTACAGGCTCATATGCCAACGGATGTGCACAGGGTCATGCGGATTTGCACAGACAAACAGCACATTTTGCATAATATGCACTCATTAGTCTTCTAGCCTAGTAATTACATCACATTTGTTATACAACCAGTCCTGATTGCCAGTTATCAATGTGCAATGCTGGTTGATGTATATTAAAGCTGATGGTTGTATGCAGGACATTGTCTGCTGACACAGATGACAATGAGAGACCAAAAGATACCTGGGGGCCTGGCGGCAGGTAAGACTGGCACCTGTCATCCATCTGGTTCAAACAACAACCAGACCTCCGCCCGCCGCCACATCCTCTGTCAAACTTCTCATCTATTGTTTTTAGTTTTCAGACTTTTCTTTGTGCTGTTTAGTAAGGCTGCACAGTTACCCCAAAATGTTGTTCTGAAGTGAGGGAGACAAATTGAAAACTAAATAAATTAGAACCAAAATAAGTTTCACTTCAGAAGTTATTGGAATAAAAGGACTCTCTGTATCTACTAAAAGAGATTTTGGGGGGCCTTTATTTTCTCCCTTCCCAAAAAAATATAAATGTTTTTTTTAAAGTAGTGCAGCCCTACTTTGCTAAAACAGCAGTCATTTAAAGTTTGTAAAAAAGGGCATTTTATTTTGTCTTTGATCTCATTGTCATCCTTCTGTCAGCATGATGTCATCAAGAAGAAGTGCAATATTTGACCTGATAGAAATGGGTCGGTCAATGCAGGTGAAACTTTTGCTTTTTAAAATTGTTTGTCTTTTATCACCTATGACGGGGGGAAAAATTCATCTTCACTAAAACGGTAGCAGGATGGGAAAGTTAGTGTGGCGAGCCTATCATAATGCCTAGCCGACATAATGGCAAGCCAACAGAAAATAATGTACAGTACAGAGAATGTACGGTAGTAGCTTATACTACTAGCTTATACACTAAAAGTAAGGTTTGAGTGGGTGACACTACAGTTTTCTTGCTCTGGCCCAGATGTCTGCACAGTACGTATAATACTGTCAAAGCAGTTATGGTTGCCATTTTTCATTCTACCAATAAAATTAAACTATTGCACCTACAGCCATGACCAGTGCTTTAAGAGACTGCCACGCAGGGAGGTCTGCAGTGTGTGTTACTGTGTGCAGTTTTGTAAAGTAATGGGTTGAGCATGTAGGGTAGGCTTAGTGGTTCCCCAGGGTTGGATTTCTACCCGTGCGCGCACACACGTAGATACACTCTTAATGAGGTCAGAGTCAAACAGCGTTTTAGTTGCAGCGCTCCTCCCTGCTAATAGTTCCACAGGGTCTGGGAGTAAGTGATTACATCTAACTGGATTATAGGACCTGATTATCCAAAAATTTAATCGGCAACAAACAGTCAAATTAGAGGGAGGTTGTCATACAGTATATCCGTTTGAACCCCTGCAGGAACCTTTTTTTGAAAATAAATAAATAAATAATTCAAGCAGGCTGAGTAATAATAAATTTGCATATTTTGAACTGGTGCTATTGGATGATGGCAGTTTGCATGCTGATATGCTCATATAAGAGCAGTAGATGGGCACTGGGCTGCCAGACTACTCAAGCCAGAGTGTTATGGTACATGCTCTCTTTCCTGCCATAAAGTTTCACTGCAATTTGCAGATTTTTACTAGAAAATTCCTATTACAAAGTTTGCTCCTTTAACCTCAAGGGTTAAGTTGCAGACCAACATGCCTAACAAGCCAGCTGACATGACAAAGAGTGGTCATTTCTTTTTTCTTTTTTTTTAAAATTTCATTTCACAGCTATATGTGGCAAAAATAACCAGTAAATAACCAATTAATTCTTAACCATTATACTTATATAACTTTCTCTTTAGTAGTGAAACTGGGACATTCTGCTGTTCAGTATTTGTTTTCTTTTCTGAACAAATACAGCATATAGTCTTTTTTTTAACAGTTAACTTTTCGCTCCCATGAAAAGGTAAGCGTTCTCACCTTGACTTCAGATAAGAGCAGCTACTTTGCCGTTTGTTTCTTTCAAACTTCAAATATAAAATGCGTTCAGAAACATACCACAGCCACTTGTAATGGCCGGCTAGTTCGTGACAAGAGCATGGTGGCTCTTTGTCCGATCCTTGGCTGGTCCCCCGCAGGTCTGTGGCCATAATGAGATCCCCTGCGAGTAATGTAGTCAGTGCAGCCACAAGTGGCAATGCCCCTCAGTAGTATGTAAGAAAAACAATCATAATATCTCATGTTTCCACCAGGGGGAGCAGCCATAATGGAACATAATTTATTTACTGCCTGCTATATTCATGCATTTTAAATTCGCTCAGGGCTTCTATGTGGAACCTTTCTGTTAAACATCAATGTATATATTTGTTTTCAGCAAATATAAACCAGAATTTGTTCAGTTTGAGCCAGAAGACAAACAGTGACAGAGTTATTGCTGATGAATGTTTCTGAACATAAAGGCTAAAAATGTTTTTGGTTTTTTTTTATAGAAGTGCAAATATTTGTACATAAAAACTCAAATCTAAGCTTGAATGTGAATTAAATATTAACGAGTGCTTTCAGAGAATATTTTAAATGTGTGTTCAAAAGAGCAAGCAACAGAGAGCACTCCGATTGTGTACCAGTTTGTGTACAGTATGAAATCCAGCACAAGCAGAGCCACCTGATAGATGTCCTCAAATATTCTCTAGTGATTTTGGCTCTGGGTCAATTCACTACAGAACTCCTGAGTATAATATCTAGATCTTCGGCTGCTAGATCACCATAGTCTGTCAGTCACTAAATCTTGAGGCTCAGTAACTGATGGCTGGTTTGATTGTTTTTTGTTCTAAATGTTGGATGTCTGGGTGCAAAAAAGTTTGCTTAGGTAAGCAGTTTCACAGGCTGGTCTAAATTCTTACTGGATTGAAAATATGACTGTTGTGCTATTTTACTGCATGGTTTACTTTTCCATGTGTGTTTCAGTTCCTGTGCACTTTTGGTTGTAGTGTATTTTTTGTTCCTGACCATTTAATAAAGTTTAACAAAGTAGCTCTGTGTAACTCATGCAATGGCATTTTTCTTTTCTGTTTCAGGACACGTCCAAAGGTCCAGTTCAATGGCTATGTTGGCCATGAGAGCTCCAATGGTCAGGCATCATTTGAAAATCCAATGTATGACACCAACATGAAACCCACTGAGGCTAAGGCAGTTCGATTTGATACCACACTCAATACCGTCTGCACTGTGGTATAGTCCAGCTATCATGCCACTGCCCATACAGTGGTTAAGTCCAGCATCTATTGCTGTAGTCTGCAGTGTGGTTTAACCAATCAAAAACAAAAGGACTAATTTAGGATTTGGACTCGTCACCATGAGCAGTCGCTGTGTAGCAAGCTGGTCCTCGTACAGCATCATCTGCACAGTGATGCAGCTCTACTCCACTTCCTACCTGAATAAGGATATTATCCCCCCTGTAGTCTGAAAGAGGAAAAAGGGAGAAAATCATTTGGAACCTATAAGCATGGGAGCAGACAATGCTGTCATCAAGTAACACGAAGTCTGTTGTTCAGGAGATCCACTGCTGTAATTCAGACATTAGGGAAAAACACAGATTTAGGATACAATTAATTAAATTCCCTGAAAGAACATGTTTGTCCAGTTTTGGCTGACGTGCTTTTTCACAACCTTCTTATAGAAAGAGTTTTATATGGCCAGTGTCATATGGCCCTCAGAAATCCCCTCTACAATTAAACTGTTGTTCATGCTACTCTATCCCAGTGCCCCTTACAAACTCCCCTGCTGCAGGCCAGAAATGGGTTTGACTCATTTGAGGTTCAAACCTCAGGGGAAACACAGAGACCCATCCACCCTTCTGCCCTCTCCAGACAGTAGATGGTTCATATATGTAGATATACCTCTTTCTGGATTTCCTTTATGTGGGACTTGACAGGACTATAGCCTGAGACATAATGACACTTTACAGAGTCTGTTCAAAAAATAATAGTGATTGCGCAGACTGCTGTAAAACCGACAACCAAACAAAGTCAAGGTAATGAAAAAAAAAAAAAGAATACCAATTCCTATGATATAATAACACTCTCATTCAGTCCTGGACACTGGAATGAAATTTGTGCTAATTGTGATGGACAAGTGCTAATCAAGCCAGGGTCGAATAGAAGCTGCAGAGAAGTTTGATGATGTTTTAGCCTATTTGGAGATCTAAACGAGTTAGGTTTAATATAGCAGGACAATCACAGAGTTAGTAAAGTTTAGTTGTCAGTTAATTATGGGTTTCTGTAATTGTCTTTACCTTATTTTGCCTTTTCTAATAATGTCTACACACAGTAGCAACTTATTAGGCTAAAACATACCAAATCAGGCTTGTGCAAACAGCAAACAGCTTTCCCCAGGTTCAGTATCAGAACCTGTGGACTTATTTTAGATGTGAATTGAACATTTTCAAATATTATATAAAGGTACAAAATAAATACAGTGAACTTAATACAATATTCCACAGTAGCACTAGGCAAGCCGAGATAAACCAGAAAACCAGACATTTGAGTTGCCCGGTTGGTGTACACAATGGACTGGTTTCCAGAGGCCTGTCTAATACAATCAAGGAGTCAGACAACTGATTCTTGTTCTTAAACTAGCCAGGATTCTGTGCTTGGTGGCTGAACAAGTGGAAGCCTGGAGGCAATAAGCTGTCAGGATCGTCGACTGCTGCAATCAGCTGTAGCCAAATCCAGGAAATGAATTGTCTTCTCATAGCTCTGATCGGGACTATCAGTCAGGAAATGACTGATTTTATATACTCTCCAGCCACAAAATCAGAAATAGATGAACTGATTGACAGATTCTTTGACTCACAGACGCAAACAAAAGGACAGATAGACACCTCTGTCAGTCGTGCTGGAAGGAGGACATGTTGCAGTGGAAGCAGAGGCAAATAGTCTCTTATTGTCTCTTCTGGCATTTTTCTTCAATGAAGATATTGATGAACAGACTCGTATGTTCAAAACCCCAGTGGCCCCATGGGACTTCCCAAACCACTGCTGCCGGGGACCCCAAAATATAAACTTTATATAAACCGCACAAATTTTGCACTAGTGTGTTTTTCTGACTGGGTTATGAAAAAAATGAATAATTTTTGGGTCTGAAATGGGTTTGGAAAATGAATAATTAAAAAATAGCATTTTATTCAAAAACTTCTATCTTTAAAAAGATGACAAAAATGATTAAATACAGGGTTACAGAGTGTTTGTATATACACATTTATATTTCACACTCCCTGTAAGCAGAAGGTGTGACCACATGCTATACTGTTGTTTATTTTGTTGCCATGACAACATGCTAGCCAACCAGAAAGCTGGGAATAGTTTACCTGTGGACCTCCAAGCAGGAAAGGAAATGTCGTCCTGCCATTTAGAAACTCTGTTGTTTCTGAAAGCTCATACTGAATATTATTAGTAATATCTAATACTTTAAATACAATATTTTAAAAAGATTTTATAATATGCAGTTTAGTCCCAGTGAAACATTGGTACCACGTTACTAATATGGGATGCGCATGGCCCCAGACCAGAAGGCTCTGCAGCAAGAGAGCATCACCGGTAGTTATTTTACCAATAATCAGTGATATTGGGGAGACGTTTGTGCAGAACTCAAAGGAGACCAGAAGGCAATACCCACCCCAGCCACTGCCTCTTTATCCTGCTGCCATCTGGCCAGTGATGCAGAAGTATTCAGTGCTACATCACCAGACTTTGAAGCAGTTTCTATCTTCAGACTCCCCATTCAATGAGAAACTACTTATTTAAACTATCAAATCTGTCAGTTTTTTATAATTTGCAATTTAATTTAGTAGAATGTGAGGACTACATGTACAATTTTGCACCTCAACTTTGTGTTGCTCGAATATTTACAGTGTTAGATATATAGTATATCAAATTCAGATGATTCTACTGCTACAGTTGTAGTTGTACATTGTATGAGCTTTCAGGAATAAAACATGACTGTTTCTCTAACGCTCTTTAAAAATGCTCTTTCGACACACATTGTCATGCATCGTTTCTACACATCAAATATCTGATGCACATTATCTTGTTTGAACACACCTTTTTAAAGCGCGCATAACCTATGTGTGTTGAGAATTGGTAATTTACCACAGAGGACAAAAAGATACAGCATGAAGACAACATGCACAATTATTGTTGTCGATAGTTATCGTCCCCTGAGCCCCTCCATTGTTTGAGAAATACCTCGTGTGCAGAGAGTAAGTTACGTCTTGCTTATCAATGCTGGAACCTCACTGCAACAAATACACAAGCTTAGTGAGTGTGACCCTAGTCGGCTTAATTTCCTGGTATTTTAAATCAAAACGCTGTTCTAGCATTAATCGGTTTTCAGGATTCAAAAAAGATTTGTTAGTTTCAAGTCACTTACCAAGCTTGTTATTTCTCGCAGTGTCCTCTCAAAATATTTTTATTTTTTGAAAGATGCTGCACTTGGTTTAAATCACAGATGTTAACTGCTTTTATTGTCTGTCATTGTCTTTAGGTCTGTTTCCTGTTGCACACTCCATGCACAACATTGAGTCATTGTTTTTGTACGTCAAGAATTTGCTTTAACCTTACTTATTTTTTTTATTGTCCAAAATTTTATTTACGTTTTCCATGTCCATTGTATGTATGTTTTCAGTTATTCCACAACAATCCGTGTCACTGTCATTACATATCTACATCTATTCATTCATGCACACAGTGTGAAATGGTGAGTAGATAATGATAATAATACCCTAAATGCCATGTTATAGTGAGTCTGACAAAGGTTAATTTAACTTAAATGTGTAGATTTTCACTATAACCAAAAATACAGGGATTTAAAAAAAAAAAAAATTCAGCATGAGGAGGTTGTCACAGCCACCTGTTATGAGATAAGAAACAATAAATTAACAGCAAATGGGGGGGGGTATATTTACATTTTCAGCTCCGATAATTGAATGTGTCTATACACCCAACCTAAATGCTGGAAAAGAAGTGTGCTGTAACAATAATCATTGTGTATGGAGGAATTATACCTCATTGTCAGCCTGTCATTTATAGCTTCAGTATCAGGTTCATGGTCAGACAGCCAAAAATAGCACCAATGTGATGCAGACAAAATAAAAATACGCAGATGAGTGTAGTGGTTAAGATAATAGCAATAACCACAAGTCAGAAGACACATATTTAAAGTCTCTTCACAGAAATAAACAAGACTTCTGTAAACAAAAATAGAGCATCTGCTCACACCACCTCGTGAGCCTCCACTCTCTTTTTTTTTACTGTTAGAGTGCACCCTGTGACTCTGTTTTAATTGATTTAATTAATTCAGTTGAGAGTTCCTATGGAGTCAAGAGTGCATAATAGAGCCTGAAAATTAGCAGCTCCAAGATTTCCACCGGCGTAATAAAAGGTCTCGTTTTTAACAATTAATGGCAGAGATTTGATCTCCTTGTGTGCCCGAAAGAGAAAATTCAGTTGTCTCTATTTTGGTGTTTTGGTCACAGCAGAACCTTACTGTCCCCACAGAAGTTCAGCCAAACAAAAACTGCACATATCAAAACTGCAGCAGGATTCTCATGTTATAATGTTTCTGGGGCCTCGCATGAATGTCTGACCTCCACTGACCCTTCAAGGTTTGTCCAACAGTCAGCTTCGTAGTTACAGATGCCATTATCAGCCGTTTCTTTCACTAACTGTTTTCACTCCTTGTGTTCATACACTGAGAGCGGTAAGCGTATATTCACACGACGATAAATTTAGATTAACATTGTCACAGTAGTGGTGCAGACAATGTTAAAGTACTATTTTACAGCAAAGCACAATAAATATTTCATAAAAGTATCTATTTCAATAAAAAGTCCTCAACATTGTGACATAAGTCCAGTAGAAAGTGAAGAAGAGACATCTGGAGATAAGTAAAATGATGTCTTCCTAATTAAAGTTAAATTAATGTTAAAGATCAAAATGAGGTAGAAGACACCTCCCATGATTCTCTTTTAAAAGAAAAATTACTCATGTTCTTAACCACATTATTGGTTAAGAACATACATGGACACAAATGCTTATCTAGATGGTAATATTTATAAGCCATGTGCAGTGATTTACTGTATCTGAAATTGATAGAGTCATATCTTACAACAAGGGTAAAAATCCTTGTTTGGCGTAGCTAAGGCTTCTTTTCTCCCCAGTGCCTTCCTTTGGCAGGGCACCGGGGAGAAAAGCAGCCTTAGCTGTGCACATGGCAGCTTACAGTGACTTTAAAAACAGATTAAAAGCAGTGCTACTATTCTCTATCACTCAACCTTTTTAAAATGAGCAGAACAAAATTCAGCTGAACGTAACAGATAAGTGCCACAAGATGCCTTGAAAATCTGGATGATATTCTCTTCACTTGAGGCTTTTTTCCCCTTTTTTTAGCAGAATTTGCCAGGACGTTTCGACGTTTGTCCTTAATTTGGTATCGTCAGCAGTCTTCACTGTTTAAAGCAGCGACAGCTGGCCACAAGATTTAAGAAAGAAACTACAGACTAAATTTTAAAATGCCAAGGTTATTTTTACTTCTTCAGTTAAGACTTCTCACAGCTTGGGGAGAAGTTTCATTTGTCCCTCACTTTTTCTAAAGCAGTATTGTCAGCAGTCCTCGATGAAACACGGGACTCAAAGCAACAATGAGCTTGGGGGGGGATCACTGCTGGAATTTCATTGCCAGATGGAAATTTGACCTTGTTGTGTATCTCTTTTCTCAAGCAATATTAGTCTTCCTTACACACATTTAGTGTAAGTATCTGGCTTGTTTGTGGTTTAACTTTTTACGCTAATCAAACTAAATATTAAGTATAGCTTATTTTTCTTTTGAAGACTATTCATCTTGTTCTCAACAGTTTGGTGAGGACAAGCTTCTCATGCTGTGTGCTGATGTTAGAGCTAAAATCTACTACTTGCTCTGAATTGAATACTATTTTATTTCCACTATTTAACCAAAAGGATAATTATGGCATTGCCAGCTCATGGCTGTGTGAACCTCACATACTCTATCTTCACATGTTACACAAAAGGGATGCATTCTCAGCAACACATATTAACATAAAGCATCGCTGTTGCTCATAAATGTGTACTGAAATATAGAGTTTATGTTTTCTTCTCCCGAAAGGCAGAAACACGCCGAGAATCGACAGGTCCTTAACAGGAAGTTGCATTCATGATTAATGTTTTTCTTTTAAGCCTCATAATACCTACATTTTCATCTCTGTTGTCTCACCATCATCATGTGCTGCTGAACTTGAAGTAGGTGCAAAAGAAAAAAAACATTTTTGTACAGAAATCTATTTTTTATGAAGAATTTGTAAAAAAAGAAAAGAAGAAACAAATTATTAAACATGCTGTACTTTTTATGATTAATGAAGTAGGTACAAAAAACAATCTTGTTCATTACAGTCAATGTTTTTACTGTTACACACCATGTAATAAAAAAAAATCTATGGTTCAAACTGAGTTTAAAAATGAAAAAATATTTTAAAAAATGTCAGATCTCTTTTGTCCGTCATGGCTGCTTTTACACAGGAACAGAAAACCCGGTGTTGATTGTATTCGTGCTGAAGTGACACATATGACGAGAGTCACACCTTCAGAAAATGTTATTGACTGTGTAAAACACGTTTGCAGCTTATGGCCAGCACAGTGTGTCGTTCTTCTGAACATTAAAGTTTTGAAAGCATTCGCAGAGATATGGTACACGATGCAGTGACACATTCAGCAACCTTGTATGGCTTCTTATGTGGCAGCTGTCCTGAAAATTGGTGATTCTTCTCATTAAAATTTTGTTTACACATTTTTTTAAAAAATTGGATCTCAGACACATGAACACACTAAACAAACACCAGATGTTACGTGTCATAATGTTATTAACGGTAGTTACTGATGGTTTGAAGTGAAACGTCCTAAAAGATGGTGTTCTTGTGTAACAGCAGCCCTGTGCGACTGTGTGGGATGACATTCACAGGCACAAAAAGATTTTGGACTTGACCCCTTTACGGATTAAAATCTGACCTCATGTTTGTCTAAATGAGAAGTGATCTGATACTCCTTGCTTAAACACTGGTTTTAGAGTGGAAAATGAACATGTTACAAATGTACTCTCTAGGTTTATTACCAAATTGGCAACAGTTTTTGGAGGCTCCTGGTCTATAGAGGTACCTTAAAAATTGAATTTTCTATCCTCCTTGGAGATCATGAAGGAGAAACACAATGGGATGTTATGAAGGGTTAAATAACAGTAAGTGAATGCAGCCTCACAACCTGCTAAAGAGACACACAGTTTATCTATCAGCTATTTTGATGACATTATTTGAGAATAAAGTTTTGATACAATAACTCACGTTGTGTTTCAGTGTTTTCTTGAACCTCTTGTGTGAAGCCTGCATGCTGTTTCCTGCCAGTGCCCCAGCTTTCCAGCACAGTACATGTTTGGGTATGTTTTCTGGATGGACACGTAGACAAATGCACTGAAATGGGAGCTCATCGCACTGGACTAATTACTGTTTGAAAATTTTGAAAGCATTCAGCTAATTTTGTACACATTATTTGAGTGGGACTCAACAGATCGTTGCCAGGTGTATCATGTTTGCTTTAACTATCCCAAAAAAATATGTGCCTAGAATTTGATTAGACTGCTCGTATGGCAAATTGCTCTGATTGGACACAGTTTTAAAAAGGCACATTCCTGTGTATTGTTTCATGTCAAGACTAAAACCAAGCTACCAAGTCCAAGTAACTCTCTGTAGACCTCTGAAATAAAATTGCAGTGAGACACAGACCCAGGCTGGGGTATAAAACACTTTCTCAAGCTTGAAGTGTTCC
The DNA here is from genome assembly GCA_015107715.1 of Tylochromis polylepis. Classification (NCBI taxonomy): domain Eukaryota; kingdom Metazoa; phylum Chordata; class Actinopteri; order Cichliformes; family Cichlidae; genus Tylochromis; species Tylochromis polylepis. The sequence goes on from VVHJ01054933.1 coordinate 34,121, forward strand.
TAGGAGTACAGTGGCCTCAATAATGGTCTAATGGAAGGAGTTTGAAATCTGAGTAACAAAGCAAAAATGGCTTCGACTGGGGACGTGACCAAGAACCCTGTGGTGAGTCTGAAACCCTCTGCAGCGACAGGATAAATGACCATCTTTGTAGCACTACATCTGCTGCAGATTTCCTGTAATAATAATCATTATATTTGTACAGCAAATTTTAAAACATACAGACAAGAGTGCTTTACAATTTGGTGAAAAAACATTAGAGAAGTGTACATACAGAAATATAAAACATTAGAGCCAAAAAGAATGGGTGAAAGTTTACAGAGAAGTTAACCTTTAAAAGCAGTCATAAAAAAATTAAAAAAAAACAAACACTGATTGGACTAACCTGATGGGCTGAGGAAGGCTGTTCTAATGGTCAGGTGCTATAACTGCAAAGGACCAGTTGCTTCTGGTTTTAAAATAAGATTGTGGAACAGAACGGAAGATCCTGATCAGATGATTGAAGAGGCCAATTGCTCGAAAAAAGTCTCAACAGGAGAGCCTAGCGATGTAACAAATAAACATTTTTGAACTTCACTGGAAGCCAATGAAGTATAGCAAAAATGTGATGTGTGAGTGCTGGCTAGTTTTTTTGTTTGTTTATTTGTTTTGGGTTTGTTTTTTTCCCCTGTCCTGTCCGGCAGTGTAACAATCAGAATTGTTGTCTGAAGGCCAAAAAAATGCCTCACATTTATTTTCACAAATGGAGCGTTACAGCATTCGCTATAATCGTCCACTTGAGTCATTTAGTCATATTTTATTAGAACCTTATTAGGACTTTTTATTTTGGATTATTACAACCATAACAGAAAAGACTGGGGGATGGGAAGAGGGAAAAAATGAAAGAGTGAAGTTGGGGGGGAAAGTTAACAGAAGGAGAGGGAGAGAAAAACAGAGGAGAAGAAGAAGGGTTTCATGGTTGCTGTGTGCGGCAGGCAGGAATGGAGGACCCAAAATGCATCCTCTAAGGCAGAAACTAAACTCAAAAGACAGCTTTATTGCTGGCACCAAAAAATAAAAAAAAAAACTGGAAAAACACATGAACTAACCAGGCGAGCGGAACCCACAGCGAGGGATGAGGGAGATAGCGATGCAGGACAGAGGGAGATGCAGACATAAATACACATGAGGGCAAACAAGAGAACAAGCCAAGGGAGGGAACATAGCTGAACGTGATCAAACTGACGAGACGGGGGAAAACAAAACTGAACATGGCCCACATCAGACACAAGACTATCAAAGTAAAACAGGAAGCACTAAGACGCAGACAACTCACAACGTGACACGGGAACTGAGAGGACAGAAACACTCAGGGAAACGAGATGGATTAGGGAGATAACGAGGGGGACGCGGAACAGTTATGGGGGATGAGACGCAGAGAGAGAGAGTGCAAGGAGCCATGAGAGGAGAGATATGATGGCTGGGGAAACATGGGATAAACACGACAGGCAGGGGAGGCATGGAATGAAACATGAGGCCATGGGAAAAGAAAAGGGAAAGAAGACACAAGGACACACGCATAAACAGAGACACACAAGAAAGAGACACAGAGGACAAAAACACAAGGGGAACCTAATAACCAAGGAGCTAAACAGGACAACCTAGGAAATATAGGATAAACTCAAGACTAATAAATGAACTTAAACATAAACCATAATACAAGAATGACATCAAAACACAACTTTTTAATTCAATTCAATTTTATTTTATTTATACAGCGCCAAATCACAACAACAGTCGCCTCAAGGCACTTTGTATTGTAAGGTAGACCCTACAATAATACATACAGAGAAAAACTCAACAGTCATATGACCCCCTATGAGCAAGCACTTTGGCGACAGTGGGAAGGAAAAATTTTAACAAATTAATTTAAATTAAATTTTAAATTTCTCCCTTTTAACAGGAAGAAACCTCTGGCAGAACCAGGCTCAGGGAGGGGCGGCCATCTGCTGCGACCGGTTGGGGTGACAGAAGGAAGACAGGATAAAAGACATGCTGTGGAAGTGAGCCAGAGATTAATAACAAATATGATTCAGTGCAGAGAGGTCTATTAACACATAAGAAAGGTGACTGAAGAAGAAATACTCAATGCATTATGGGAACCCCCCAGCAGCATAAACCTATTGCAGCAAAACTCAGAACTCAAACTCAGAGCTCCAAAAACTGGGTCAAATGACCCAGGACCATGACAGAGGGCCAAAAAAGAGGAGGAGAGCCAAAAAAAAAACCCAGCACAGAAACCATAGCAACAACTAACAGATGCATAAAATGTTAGGGTACCTGGGTGTAGCACTTACGTGGAGTTGTATACAGGACCAATGGATAATTACCAAGGTAATGATTAATTTGGGCTAGTACCAGAAGATTCGGAATGACTCTTAGAGCTCTGGTATATGAATGGCAGAGAAACCAGACAAACAC
>VVHJ01054937.1:0-16949 GCA_015107715.1 Tylochromis polylepis
ACTCTTCCTTGTGCCCAGATCTCTCCCTGTGCTCCTTTTAGAAATCCCCCCCTCAACAATCCCAAACCTCCACACATATACATACAAACATACACACACACACACACACACACACACACACACACACACACACACACACACACACACACACACACACACACACACACTCAGTCCCACGAGTCTTTTTCCAGCCTAAAAGACTTTCATTTTGCAGAAATACATCCTGGTTTTTCCTTTTCTTCTTGGCCGTAATGCAGCGCGCCATGAACGTTTGCATTATGGTGCTCAGTATTTCTCCACTACAGTTCCAATACTGACACTGCACTCAAAGCCTAAATCAAAATAAAGCTGTGTCAGGGCCACGAGCGACTCTTCCCCGTTAACGCTGCTTTTACTGTGAATTGAATGAAAGCATTAGGTGCGCCGAGGCCGAGAGCAAATGCTGACTTTTTGCGCTCCGTTTGCTTGCGAAGCACCTTAAAAGACGAGGAGTGCTTTTTTTTTCTTTTCTTTATCCTCCTCAGCTGGCAACGACTGTGCTGCCAAAATAAAAGCTCGCCCCGTGGCCACAATGAAAATAAAGATATAACAAAGAACAAAAAGCTCCTTTCTGTACTCAATATCCATCTCGTTTTGCATGTTTTCATCCATTACATAATCCCAGGCGGACCATAATAAGCATACCGTATCAGTTCCTTTAATCGTTTCCATTTTTTTTTAGTATTATGCAAGACTGAAAGACTTGCTGGAAGCAGCTATTATGTTGAAAACTGTGACTTGTTAATGTGTTAAAACTAAGCGTGCTAATACAAGTAGTTATGCATTTCATGGCTTATATATTGGAGGTAATTTATCTGAATTTCAGGAGCTGGAACACACCCCGAACACTCCCCTTCTGGTCATAAATGCCTACTTGCATCAGTTACACATTTCCTCTTGTTTTCATACACCAACCTCCCTCCCCCCTTTTTCTCTGGTTGTCAGCTTCTCTCAAAGGTATCACGATGAGGCCTTCCCCAAACCAAAGCGTCTGACCTAGCTTATTGCTTCATTATCAATAAACATTTGTCATTTGGGGTGAGAGTGGCAACTGAAAAAATACTGATTAAAGCAGTTTTAAAGAAATTATTCCTGCAGAACATTACATCCACACACTTTATTAGTATTAGTATTATTATCAGGGATGCTCATGGGGACCAATTTACTAGTCATTTAAACAAGAGAAAGAAATTAGTCTTGTGAACAAAGTTAAATATTGGTTACGTATTATCATTAAGTATTATTACTATTTTAGCTTTTTTTTTAAACACTCTTTCTTTTTAGAAGTCATCAGTGGCGGCAGATCCTTCCCTGAGCCTGGTTCTGCAGTCGGTTTCTTCCTGCTTAAAGGGAGTTTTTCCTTCCCACTGTTACCAGGGCTTGCTCATAGAGGTTCATCTTATTGTTGGGCTTCTCTCTGTGCTATTATAAGTTCTTTACAGTGTAACGTAATGTGACTCAAGGCGACTGTTGTTGTGATTTGGTGCTAAATACATTGAAGGTGGAGACAGGTTATTAGCATTTAGCCAAAAAGCAACATGTCACAATTGTTGCATCCTAAAAGCAGCTGTGTGATAGCACACCTGTCTCGATGGTGAGCGGACGACTGACTGAATAAACGCGGTTGTGAGCCTGGACGCGACCTTTGTGTTTTGATGGAGCGGAGCTGTCACATCGCACTGCGCCGAAAGACAGAAATGAGCTGCTCGCAGCTGCAAAACATTAAAACTAATTATGGGTGGCGGCGAGATGGCTCGAGGAAGAGCTCAGAAAACAAAACAATATGAATGTATGAAATCTTTGGGAAAACATTTTGCTTTTCCCATATGATGTTTAATTAGCAGCGGTATCCAGAGTCACAGTTTGATGGTGATGATGATTGATGGCAGGCAACGTTTCTCATCACACAAAACCAGTAAAAACACTGCTGTGACTTCTCAAGTGCGCTGTTTACGGGATCCCGAAGAGCTGATGTGGTGTTTTTAAAAAATGTCATAAAAAGCGTAGTTGGTAAATGATTTTAAATCGCAGCGTCATCTACTGTCTTTTAATTATCTGCCATTTTTTTCCTCGTGGTCAGTGAATAAATCTGGTGTCATTAGTTTCCTGTTTTGTCCTTGGAGGTTTGCAGCAGGCTTACAGGAGCTCAGCAGTCTACTGGCTCACATTACTTTATGCTAATAACCCCCAGCTGCAACCTGCACCACCCTCCTGCCTCCCTGCCTCGCTTTTGCTGCCTCACACACACACACACACACGCGCGCGCCCCCGGGACAGTCACGGGAGGGCCATGAAAAGGAAGCCGAGATGATTAATTAACTCTGCCCTCGTTTTGATACCGCCTTATTGGCTTTCAACAGCCGAAACTCGGCTTCGGAGCTTTGCATACATTATGCTCTTGCCACAACAGCTACCACTCAAAGCAGGCACACAAACACACTTCCGAAAATATCGAGGTCACGGTGTTCACTCGTGCTGTGGTGAATGCGCAAAATTTCAATTTGTGGGCAGGTAGTGTTGTTCAGTAGAGAGTGAGGTGAGCTGAGGTGTTGGGTTATTGTGAACGTTGGGCTTTTCACTTATGAGAGAGACTCTGCTCCTGCGGGAAGCTGGCTGTCAGATACTGACAGATATATCGATCTGAGAATGGTTGCAATTAAAACTGTTGAAGCTGCAGCAATGCACAGTTGCACAATCGGGATTTACTGTCTTTTACGTCTTGCTCAATATCCCAACAGTTACTCGTAAATCTGTGGCAGGCTGTTGTTGTCTCTTATGTGACCTTCACCAGAAAATCAGGAGTCATGAAAACAGTTGACTGTTTTGCTTTGAAAGAGAGCACAACCCTGTTTCGAGAAGCTGGGTAATCATTTACTTTTAGTTATACAGTTCAGATAGTTCATGTTTTGTTTTTTTGCTACAGAAAAAAATAATCAGAAGAAAAATCGTGTTTTGCTCAGAAGTTGGGGTTCTTATTAAACGGTTGCACAGGTTTAGTGTAGAACTTAGTCTCCAAAGAGGATCCAGGACACACTGTATGGACAAAAGTGCTGCTTCACCTACACAGTACCCCTACAGAATCTGCTCAGCAATGGAAATCAATGGCATGCTTATGTTGCTTAGCTAAAGGCAGGCTTAAATTAAAATGAACTTATTAGAGAAGCTGGATAGCTGAACCAAACCAAGCACTGAACAAGACTACAGAGGACTTGCCTGTCGCTCGAAGAGGCCACACCCTAAACAATTTTAAGCTTTCGTAGACTTTAAATTACTGAGTTATGTAAAACTTTCATGTTATGTACAGCTGTCACGAAGGTGGAAATTACCCATAAAGACCAAAATCACTTTTAGCGTCAGGCTGTAAATGTGTTTATCTTGCGCTGTGAAGTTTGACATTATATCATGGAAGTCTATGGGGACTGATCTATATCGCAGACACCCTCGAGTGGCCACTAGTAGGAACTGCAGTTTTTGACACTCCTGTGCTGGCCTCATTTTTCAGCCCTGAAAATTGCCGCTCGTCTTTAACAAGTGTCTCGTCCACGTTCCTGGTTACCACTATGATGTGCTGTCTTTGCACAATTTTTATGCATTGACTAACACGGTCGCGTGAGGTCACCACCACACAGCTGTTGCTTTAACCGCATTTAACAACTGACCACTGCCATCATGTTTCTGGTGATATTATGCACGTTCTTACTGGTTATGTGTGCAGCATGTGAGCATTCATGTGCACTCAGATTATCATTGCTTGCTCATGTGCAAGCAAATGCACTGAAAAAGAGGTTGCCTGGACATGGTCAACGCATGTGTGTGTAGCTGTGTTCGTGCATCAGCATCGGTGTGTGGGTCTTTTGTGTTCCCGCTCTGAGCTCCAGGTGCTCCAGCTGGTTGTGTCCCCGCACAGTGGCCCGGCCCTGACCGACCGTCCTCTGGTCCCCTGTGCTTTTCTTTTGATGACAGCCTCTTACAGACGGCTCTACAGCATTAAAGGGCCTGTCAGGCCCCAGCAGCAGAGCTAGACAATACAATAGTGCTGCTGTATTTTGCCTATACACTGGGGAGAAAGCCTGCAGCACAGTTGTCTTTCATTTTTCTCCTTTATTTGTTTTGAGCCCTCATTCATCTCTTCTGCTTTTCACTGTTCAGTTCCCTTCCTCTCTGTGCTGAAGCTCTTTGCTCTCATACTGTGCACACACTGGGAGTTAATGTGTTTGTCCATGTTTCATCATCAACTCCCTCCCAAACAAAAGATCACCTGCCCGGCTGTGTGAGGCATCACAGGATTGGAGCCCAGAGGGGAAAGCATGCATGCAGCCTCATGTGAAAGTCTGTAAGTTCTGCGTCAGGATAGCTTCATATTGTCTCTCAGAATGTGTTGTTTGTATGGTTGAGGTGTGGCTGGATAACCTGCGTGTGATGCTTCAGGGCTTCAACAAACAGGAACATACGGTTTAACTAAAGAACTGAGTGGACCTGAACAAGTTTGAATAGAAAATTTTATGAAGTTCCGTAGAAATTCTAAAAAGTGTTGGCAGTGGTGCAAATTTTGACAAGGACAAAGTTAGCTACTAAATGTTGCAGGGCATTTACAAGAAAACTTGTCACGGGAGCGTGAATGCTGATTTATATCACAGTGTGGTGCTTTTAATTCAGTTCAGCGTGAGCTTGCTTGTTCCAGTTTAGTTATCTATTTATTTGTACCTATTTTTTCCAAAATGTTTAAATTCTTTTTGTTTTTCAGAGGTCTAGTTTTTATTTTATTTATCTTTTAGTTCATTTTTAGTTAAATTATAATAACCTCGATCTGAAAAAGCAACCTTAACTTCATTTTCTAATCTGCTTTTAGAGCATTTGGCACAGATGTTTACTGGTCTTTGGGTTAGTAGCTAAAGTTTTGTTGCGCATCAAGGTAATAATCTCCTGCATTTTACACATTTCAAAAACTTTCACTGGCAAATAAATCAAATTTATGCAAAAAGTCAACCCTTCTCCCTCATAATGTCTGCAGTTGTATGCACGTGCCATGCTGGCTATCAGTTTCTGGTCCAAATCCTGATCAGTGCCAATCCATTCCAGCCTTATCAGTGCTCCAGATTTATGGACTTCTGCTTGACTGCCTGTTTTTTTTTTAAGTGCTGACCACCGATTCTTGATCAATTTAAGATCTATCCATCCTCTTTTCACTCACAATGCCATAGGGCGAGAGGCGGAAAAACAATGGACAGTTTGCCAATCTGATGCAGGGCTGACGCAGAGAGAGACAACCATTCACACCTTTGGGCAATTTAGACTCGCTAATTAACCTGACCCCACAAACTCCTATTAACTGTTTGGACTGTGGGGAGAACATGCAAACTCTGTGGAGTCAAACTCAGGACCTTCTCAGGACCGCGCCACCGTCCTGTCCATGGATCCAGAATGTTAATTGATAATCTCAGAGCTATTTTGTGTGCTGAAAAATGCACAGATTGTAGCCAAATTACTCCTCGATCTTTAGAAGAAGCTGGTCTATGAGGATGTTTGTTGTATTGGTCAGGCTTTAAAAAGCAGGTGGGTATGCAGAAGCTCCAGACTCTCAATGTCAAGAACCGACAGGGAAGAAATTGTCACCAACAACCAGGATTTGGTCCAAAAGCTGCAGAAGCTATGAAGAAGACGGTTCGGTATTGTAAATATTTTATTTTCCAACAAATGTCTGTGAAACAGTTAAATTGATTAGTTGATGAATTGATGCTGATTAACCTACACAAGGATTTTTGTAGGTTAATCAGCAATAACCTACTGTACCATTAAGTTATCTAACCAAAACCCACTCAAAAACTCAGTAACTTTCAGATGAGGAAGTGGAAAATAGAAAGCCATTCCTGTAATCTCTAAGAGTAGAGAAAAATGTGCTTAGAACACAGTGGTGCTGATGAAGGGGTCCCTGAATGCATCTGACACGCTGCAGGGGGTATGTTAGAGAAGAAGAAAAGGTTGGAAACCACTGGTTGGAGTTTTAATTCTGATAACGGGGGGCTTTCTGGTTCGTGCTGCTTGTTGTTGTAAAATGGTTTTAATTCTCCCTAACATATTTTACAGAAAATCGCCAGTGGTTATTTTCATTGTATAAGCCATTCCCTGCAATGTTTCTCCACAATATCCTGCGCTGGAACCCGCTCATATGCAAACAAAGCGACGGAGCGGAGGCAACAAAAGCTGAGGGACCTGTTTTGCCTCAAACTGCTGCAGTGCGTCGCGTTATAATAAGGTGTTGTTTGCAGGGAACCCGGTCTCCTCTGACGTGGCTAATGCGCACTGTCAGAAGTGTTTGCGGCTGATGCTAGCCTTGTCTCCACTCTATGAAAAGTCACTGAGAAGGGAGAGAGGAAGCAGAGTGCAGTCCGGCTCACCACATTTGCCTGCCGGCTTCACTTTCACCAGTCAAGAGGCAATGACCTTCATGCCAGCTCTGCTATCGTTGGGTCCTGTCAGGGCCAATAGGTAGTCTGTTTCAGTCTTTCCCTACCTTGGCAATGCAGACCATAACTTTTGCTAATCACACTGCAGGTTGGAAAGCAAGCCTGCTTCTTCTTTTAAAGCAATCTGCATTTCAACACTGTACTCGATTGCTTTCTTGAGGCTTTAAAGCACTTAAAATGACACTGTAGGCACATTATCTCAAATGCCACGTATCCAATTGAGGTGCAGGGCAGAGTTATTACAATGATTAGAGGGAAAGCTTCTTTGATGGCGCTCCATTATAAAGGAAAGTCACTGGCTGGAAGATTATGCAATTACACTGCAAAAAGTCTTAGTTTAGCTTCATCCTTTCAACCTGGTTCCAACCTTTAAATGCTGATTTCTTGAATAATCAAAGATAAAGTATTAAAAAAAACGGAACATCCTTTTATATCACTGATTGATTTATAAGATGAAGCTATTTGAATGCTAAACTCCAACATTAAAAGCTAGCTCATTCCTACCAGAGCGCAACGGGATTAATCAATATTGTGTGCATGCAGCAATGTTTGCGTGTGTGGCTCATCCGGCTGCTGGAGCCATTGACATTATTGAGTGTCACCCACTTTCTAAAGATATCGTACTATCTGTATACCTTTCATGAGTCCATAAGTCAACTTTATGGTGATGTGCTCATGGCACTCAATGATTTTCCCTCCCCGTGGCCAGACAGCAGAGCAGTGATTGGGGTTTTATGAGGCGGAGCGAGCCTCAGGTGAACAGGATTGAATGAGGGATGCTTTTGCAGAGGACCCGTTTGACCTCAGGGCTGATTGTCTGTGGTTCCAGTGGTCAACAATTGCCATTGTGTGTGGTCTCATGGTCAATGAAGGGCTATTGTGGGAGCTAACCAGAGGGCTATCACATGGCAACCCAACATCCATCTGGCTCAACAGCTAGAGGAGCCAATAGATTTCCATGCAGAAAATTATGCAGCGCAAACAAGAGCCTTGTGATTATTCCATTACCTTCATTCTCTGGGATTATCATGAATTTGCTGGAAATGGCCCTCGTGCGATTACAGCCCAACAAAGCATCCTGTATTTAGCCTTTGTTGAATATTGTAATACAATCCTGCCTCCTTCAATTTATTCGCTCAGAAACAGGTTTTTATTTTGGAGGCATTCCCTGATTGGATTTTCTGTCTTCCCCACCCCTCCCCTCTCATATCCCTGCCTAAGCTGAGACATTGAGGAGAGGTCAGTGAAGTTTCATGTCGAACTAGTTGAATTAGTGCATATTTAAGCCTTTCTCTTCCGACCCACTTCCCCAACTGCTTGCATGGCTCGAGTCCAGCGTGGACCGGTAACCTGGAAAGCATCTGAGTAATCTCAGGATAGGTTTCACGGTAAATGGACCTCTTATGTGCTAAAATGCTGAAATGGGGTGATGCTGAAAGCTGCTAATTTTTCTCATTGGACTTAACTTTCACGCTGGCTTAGTCTCTCCTTTCAGGCCTTGTTGCCCAAACACCACGATCAGTCATCGGCACCTGATATGCAACACAAGAGTAGGGAAAGTAACAATTTCCTCCCCATAAAAGATGAAAGATCAGTGATAACCAAACGCTGAGTTTCTATCCTTCACGCTAAACTAAGCTCACTGGGTGCTTGCTGTTTAACAAAGAGATACGAAAGATGTTCTTACCTAAATTTATGACAGAGAGAACAAGCATGCCTTTCAAATTATGAAGTTGTGCTTATTCATTTTTTCTTAATTGACTGATCACCAAATTATTTAAACAGGAGATGTGACATATTCGCGACCGTAGAAAATATCAGCACTAATCTAAACCAGATGAAAGGGCTAAGAGTAATTACAAGAAACCCTCATTTTAGTTTTAATGTCAAATACATGTAAAGTTACATTTCAGCAGTGAACAGCTGATCAGGGCGGATATAGAGTGGACTCTCTGCTCTTCCGAAGCTAGATGGTTCGATCCTCAGCCTCTCTAATCCGTGTGTCGAAGTGTCCCTAAGCAAGGTACTTACCCTAAACTACATATGATATTAAAGCCCTCCATTAAAGCACTGCAGTGACTCTGAATGTGTCCTGTAATTTAAAGGTCTTTTGAGTGGTCAGTAAGACTAGTAAATCACCATATGTTCTATATGTTCCAGTTCTTTAAGGCCTCAGTCTCACAGGCCTAGAGATTGGTTGGCCAGTGGTTGCTGGAAGTTGCTGGCAGCTGCTAGGTGAAATCGGACACAAAGAGGTATATGGTGCTGCATCAAAAAACTCCTTGCGATTGCTTTTGTCACTAGCAGCTTGCCACAGTTTGCCTGCATTTTGCATGGAAGACGTCTGCAAACACTTACCAACTGCTCGACAAGTGGAAGTGAAACTATGAAAAGTTCGATGCAAACCGGAAACAGAGACAGTTCACCTTGAACGTAAAAGTTAAAAAAGTTACCTCTTTGGAATTGTGTTGGTTTCAGCTTTAAGGCTCGACTTTTACTTTGAAAGCAAAAGCTCTATATTTCCAATTTATGTAGCATGTTTTCAACATTTTTTCATAAACTTTGACTTTAAACCTATTAAGTTACATTTCTGGGGGCTACAGCTTCATGGGACTCGATTCATTCTTGGCCATATTGCCAGCCCCTCTGTACAACAGGAAGTTATAGGAGTGAGAGTTGTTTACCCTACCATGGAGTGAAAGGATCTTGTCTACCCACCCCCATTAATGCTACAGCCAATATAATCAGCCCAACTTTTGACCTACAAGTGGAACAATGCAGAGTGCTCTAGCATGTCCTGTATTATGTACCATGGTAAACAGCTCATGCTGAAGGTAATGCTTTTAGGGGCAGAGGGCATCTGATGGGCGTGCTATTGTAAACCCTCAGAATGAAGCTGGTGCCTCACTTTCAATCAGCCTATTGGAGGGTCTGGTTGAGAAATGGCTTCCAGAGGGTTCAGAGAATGCTGGAGCATTCGCTAAAAGGAGGGGGGAGGGGGGGGGTTGCCCCAGATAAAGAGGGTTAGCTGAGTAAACAAATAATAATGACGGAACAGTGTTGTTATTGTAAGAGCAAATAGCTGGTGTAAGCAAAGGAAATTCAGGTCCTTGCTCTGTGAGATTTTCCCACAGTAGCGACACTATCACATTCCGAAATAGCTCAAAGAGTTTCAGTGCTGTGAGGATATGAAATTAATTTTAGCACAAACAAATATTTGATTTTGGGCTCCTGTTTGGAAAATGAGTTCTTGTGGTGATGGAAATTTAATTTATTTATCAGATAGACCTTTAACCCCACCCCTGTTTCAAGGAGAAATCCAGTGCATTTCATTCCCGCTGCAAAAGTCTACTGATGTCACCTCATCTGAGAGGCTTAATGGGAAACAGCAACGATGTCAGATTCCTCCCCGGCTCCCATCTGGATGAAATAAAACAAAAAAATGGCTGCTAAAAATACGACTCCTCTTGAGATGATAACAAAGATTTAGTGCCATTAACTGTGTAAATACAGTGTGTGGTTGGCCCCAGATTCATATTGAAATTCCTTCCAAACCTGGATGAGCTCTGCCTGTAAAAAGCTTCCCGAAAAAGGGCCGCAATAATACCTTTCAAAAGTCAATGATGGTCGATTTAAATATTTTATGCTGCTGAATTATTGGACCCTCAGTCTTCTGTCAGATCACTTGACAGAGTGCGGTAAGCCGCTGCAGTGAGAGGTCTTTGTTCACATTAACCCATGAAATGGATGCAGTAGCCCAGAGATAATGTCTTTGGGCTTAAACTGCTGCACTGATGTGGAAATTGAAATATAAGAACAAAAAAACTTCCCGTAGGCTTTGTGAGGCGGCACTTACCAGCAGATCGGAAACAGAGTCAGCGTCACGTTTCACAAATGATGGTCACCCGCAAATTGCAGACACATTTGTAAGACCGACATGCTCTTAGGGTGACGAGTTAAAAGTCTCAGAATTTCAGTTTCCATCAAAACAGCATAATGATATGTTTCCTTTTTAAATCCTGTAAGGCAGGAATAATAACAAAGTTTTTTCACAGTATTCCGATTTTTTCCTTTAAAAAGAAAAAAAAAAGGCCGGAACACCTTATGACTGTATCACACAGTTGACTGTACCATCTAACGCTGGAGCAGAAATCGAGACTCATCAGACCAGAACATCCAATCTTCTGTTGTCCAGTTTTGGTGGTTTTGAATTGTAGTCTCAATTTCCTGTTCTTAGCTGACACGAGAGGTGTTCTACTGCTGTTGAGATGCTCTTCTGCATAGCTTGGCTGTAACAAGTGGTTATTTGATTTCTTGACTCCTTCCTATCAGCTCGAAGCAGTCTGGCCATTCTCCTCTGACCTCTGGCATTAACAAGACATCTTCTCCCAGAGAACTGCTGCTCCACTGGATAGTTTCTCTTTTTCAGACCGTTCTCTGTAAACTCTAGAGAAGGTTGCATGGCAGATCAGCAGTTTATGAAATGGTCAGACCACCCGTCTGGCACTTAAATCACCTTTCTTCTCCATTCTGATGCTCAGTTGGAACTTTGGCAGGTCATCATGACCATGCCTAAATGCACTGAGTTGCTGCCCTGTGATTGGCTCATTAGATAATGCACTCTGCCCTTTGTGACTAAAAGTATTTGTTTATTTGTTAGTTAGTCATCCACCTGCCAACTCCCCCCCCAAAGCTATCACTGCAGTTCTCTCCTTTAAACTCACTGCTATTTCCGAAGCCTCGATGAATACTCCAAACAAAGCGTGGCTAAACACGCGTTATTCAACGTGGCCACTTCACCGAGGACAGTCTTATTTACAACACTGTCTGAGGAGTTAGGGGTTCACCTAGAGTCACATGCCAGGACTGCTGCAGTCTCGTATTGGTTCTCTGTGGTGGTCACAGGCACCTGTCTGTTTAGAGAATTCTGTCCTCATTCATTTCCCCCCCACCACACTCAGTTTTCTTTCTGGTTAGACCTCGAATTCAAACAAACTTGTAGTGTTAACCCCGAGGCTGCCGCCGCCCCCACGATCTGTCTGGAAAGATGCGCTGAGCATCTGCAGAAATAATTCATGACCACTGTAATAATCATAGCACCAAGTCCTGCTGCAGAGGTCAGAAGTCGCCATATCCTATCTCCTTTCACATTTCTCATTATTATTCTTCTACTCCAGCTTTCCTCCCCTAGTTAAAAAAAGAAACACCCCACTGTATCTGGACCTGCTCTCTGTGTCTGCCAGGCCAGATAGGGGATGTGGATCTGATAAGCGTGAGTGGCACAGGTGGGTTTGTGGATGACAGGAGTCTACCTCTTGTCACATTACCATTTTTCTGCTTATGGTTTCCTTGCATGCCTCCGAGGCAATCTCTGTCTTCCCCCCCTCCCAGTCCCGAAAATCAGAGGCTGACATTAATGCTTTCTCTAGCAGGAATGCAATTCTTCGCCTCCGAGCTCGCTTCGACATCTGCCCGGCACCTGGGCTGGCCGACTCAGCGCACAGACAGGTCCCGTCAATAAATCAGCCTCTGGATTAAACAGAGGAGAGGCTGTGATAAAGCTGAGTCCCGAAGCTAATGTACGTGAGCTGTCAGGGAATCTGACGGAGTGTCTCAGGCAAGAAGTATCCTGCAAAAACACACGCTTGGAAAGGATTTCGTCCTGTTTGCGGGTTTTGATTTGTTACCTGAGATGCTGTTCTCTCTTGTCCTCTCAGCTGAACTCTGGCACAGTAGGTAATGTTTTCCTGATTTCTTTTTAAACCTTGGTTCGTGGGTTTTATATCAGAATTGTACGCACACACACACACTGAAATATAGAAAGTACCAGCAACAAACCAAAAGCAGTAAGCGCAAACAAAGCCTCCAAAGCGTGTACAATAAGCACCAGGCAGATAATGCTAAATGGATACTCTTGAGGTCTTTTGCTCAATCTATAATCTGCCTAATTTCCCGTGAAGTGAGCGCCGTCGCTGCGACTCGATCGAGCCTTCCTGCTCTTGGAGAATTGTTCGGCTACGGCGTGGCTCGGTTAGGTGTGGTGCCTGTCTGTCAAAGCCTGCATAAACAGAAGCCCAGCTTACCCCTGTGAACCAACCAACATCTGGTTAGCATCAGCCCTCTGCTCTGATCTGCCCCTTCTTCTGTCACTTGCCAAAGGATTTCTCTCATGCTCGTTTTTTTTCTTTTTTTTTTGTCCCTTTTTTTCCTAAAGTGTTGTCACTCGTCCTTTGGCTCGGGGCTGACTGATGTTTGGCTTAAATCACTGACATAGTCAACAGTGTTTTACATACTCTGTTTATATGTATGCCATAATTAATAGTGGCTAGCTGCTGTGACTTAACTCTACAGTTCTGGTCTTGAGAAACTTCAGTTGAAGGGGATTATTATTATTGTGTTCCTCCTGATTTTTTTTGGTCTTGTGTTTACTGTTACAATGGTGGAAGCTCATATTAAACATGGCTAAGTTTCAAACAATGAGGTCAGTGTATATACAAGTAATCCCTGTGAGCCAAAAGCTCAGGATTTAGACGGCTCTAAATAAGCTGTTTCAGACAGTTTGTCCTACTCTTGGCTCGCTATGATGTCAATGGGACCAGATATCCCTACCCAAACAGCACCCTCCGTCGCTATTATAGAGGAATGTAGCCAGTAAATCACGCTCCATCCAGCACGGCACTATTGTTGACGTAGCCTGTATGTGCTGTTTGGGTGGTGGTAGCTCCTATATAGTGGAGACATGCGTTTGCTCATTGGGAAGAGGTCGTTTCTTCGTCACTTAGCGCTGCTTTGACTTTGTTTTACCTCTCCCTGGGCGGCTCACATACAGAGGGATTCAGCAGTGCTGATGTAGCTCGCTTGTTGTCAAGACGTTGGCACCATATCGCTTACCTCTGCTTCACAAAGCTTCTTATCTGTTTGAAAAATCCAGCTAGAGAAGCGTTAGGTAGCCGGGATAACTTTTTCCAATTGAAAGCATGTAGCGTCAGTGTAGCTTAGTGCTACAGCTATAAATTAGGCAGCAATTATTTGTAAATCTTCACCAATCTGTCTCAGAGTGTTTGCCTCCCACCAGGCGACCTGTGCGACCTTGTGGTCGAATGCGGTCACTACAATGACCCGCAGTCGGGAAGTTGCGAGTAGGTTGCCATCCTTCGCTGTCCGTTCAGGTTCAGGTTACTTTGTTTATATCCGTTGGTAGATTTTGTGTGCAGTAAGTGAGTTATCCATCCTCACATGCACATTTTCAAAACAAACAGACAACAGACAAGCATGCAGGTGTAAAGGCACTTCAGCGTTGACTGTATACTGTCTACAACTGGATCTGAACCTTTTCTATCTCACCCAACAGAAAAAATAAACCTCTTCAGATAAAGTCAAAATCACAGCGTCAAAACAGGGTTGCCTCCCTGTTTTAGCTCTCTTTCCCCAGCAGCTGTTGCAGTTTTAAACATCCCTTTTCTTTCTTTCTTTGTTCCTTTCGTCTCTCTCATCCTCTTTGACGCTCACTTGCTTTCTCGTTCTCTCGTGTAGCGGCCTCCCTGGTTTCCCCGGTGCTCCTGCGACTTGTCAGGTCCAGGTTTCCTTTTCATTTCTGTCATCGCCACCCTCCCTCCCGCTCAGAGTACACCTGGCTGAATATTGGCCCCCAGATAATAATAAAAACCCAGCAAACCCACAGGCTTGTAAAGTCTGGGTACAGGCAACACAACAGACTCCCCCCTCCCTGTTTCCTAGATTCCCATCCTGTCTGGAAACACTGGTACCAGTGTGGATACACTAAGTGTTTGTTTATATTTGGAAAGGTAGCGTTCCTCGACCGCTCCTCCCTGATGTGTATTTTGGCAGAGAACATAAAAAGGGATTAAAGAGACAAAGCGAACGGAGAAAGGGGATTTATGTGACAAATGGAAAAATATATAATGCAGACAAAGTTCAGTAGCTGTTTAATCCAATTCAGCCGGGAGGTTTGGTCGGAGCAGCCTTTGCTGGAATACAATTCTTGGCTGAAAAATGCTTCTTCGAACGCCTTCATTCCTGTTGATAGATTTATTCATTTTTTTCAAAGTTTTCGACATCCACATGCGAACAAGGAACAGCCCCACTCGTGCACAAACTATATGGCGATCTCTTGGTACTCTTTACGCTTAACTGCTTCATTTTTGTTGGCTTTTATTTTGAAATTTACACATGGCAAAAACACATATAAACTCCTAAATCCACATGCGTGTATATTTTCACATGGGTGTGCCACGCATCCACAGGCTCTTCCACACAGGCAGCTCTGTGGAAGTGATCGAATGGCGATGTCTGAGCTACTTTTTCAGCTCCCTCCCTGAGAGATTTGTGGCGTGAACAGCTTGGCCACTGTTCCCAACGGGCATGAATGGGACACTCTGTCAAACCCAAAGAGCAGAGAAGGAACGTATCTTAATGTTTGGAAAGATAATCTGCTGGGATTTGGATTCCTGACGGTGGCGAGGTGTTGATGTTTGGGCTGGGCCCGGCCATAGGTGCTGCTGGAGGAAGAACATCAGATAACCCAAACTGCTGAAACTCATTCTAGATGATGAACAGGCTCCCTTTTGTATCTCGAGGTTGGTGCCTGACACGCCTCTGTTTGGAGCAGGTAGGCAGATGAAGAATATCCTGCTCAGTGGAGGCATTTGTTACAGGAACGTCCTCTACTCAATGAGGCCACTGTGTGAGCGTTACAGTTTAGGTACAGTCAGGCGTAGTGTAAGCACTCAACTCAGATTCAGCAACATTTAATGAGTGATGGTTCATTAACTGTGTGCCAGAAAGAGCTTTTTATTTTAGTTTTCATTTCAGAATTTAATATTTGCTAATGAACACTCAAAGCCTGGATTGTTACTGTTATAAGCTGTTATACATCAGTCATCTGGGAAAAACAAGCAGTAACTTGAGGCTTTTTCTAAAAGCCTATCAAGCCTCATAGACTTCCATGATAAAATGTCGAACTTTACAGCAGAAATAACTACTCTTACAGCCTGGTACAGACAAAGGTGTTAGTCTGTGTAGCTAATTTCCTCCTCTTCATAACTGTATGCAAAAAAAAAAATTAAAAAAATTGCATATTTCAATTGAATGAAGCCCTAAACCTACATATAATTAGGTCACTGACAGGTGGGTGGCTATCTGCAAGATGCACTTCCACCTCTCCGTCATATCTTTGGTAATGAATTGCATTTCATGAAATTCTTCTTGTTTTAGCTACCTAGCAGTACACTCATATAGCGATATGCATGCATCTTGCTAACCAAGCTAGCTAGCATTAGCTGCAATCTTAGTAGTTACAAATATCGTGACTTCAGTCTCTGAATATGGTCAACATAAGGATCCAAAGTGGTAACTCACAGTGGGTGATAGCAACCACCTTGCAGCTGGCAAAAAGTCAGTGGTTGTCGAGAAATTGCATTGATTTTCTTTGCTTGGAAATAGTTAGAGCAGCTGGTTGCCCACAGGTTAGGCATCCAACACCCTCAATCTCTGGGTGACCACTTTCAATCAGAAGACAATTACACAGGTCACCTAGTGGGAGGCAACCAACCAACCAAACCAAACAAGCACGATCTGACTCAGACTGATTAGCGTAGGTTTGCAAATAATTTTTATAAATGCAGACGGATTGCTAACATGTTGTAATCAGTCTGATTACAACATGTTGGCAATAGTGCAACTTTTCTATGATGTGAATTTTTTGCAAATAAACGGTTGTATTCTGGTTACGTTTCTATAAAAACAACATTACTGAGTGCAGTTAAATCACCATCCATTTAATTGTTGTATTATCACAAAGTTTTTGCAAGTATTTGCTAACTTGACCCCATCAACTTTGCCAAGCACCTGCACTCATTTTGCGGTCAAGTTGCTCTCCTGCAGTAACTATGCCAGTATTGATGGACGAGTTAGAGTCTGTCTTATTGTGGTTTTATCACCGTCTTGGTGAACCAGAGTTGCTTTGGAGATGGCACCTGATCGCGTGTCACGATCCTGGGTCTTTTGACCCAGCATTTTGAGTTTAATTATATATTTATGTTTATGGCTTATGTTTAGTTTTTAGGTTTTCTAAGTTCATTTCCATTTTTGCCTAGGTTACTTGTTATTTTGCAGTTTCCCCTTGTGTCTTGCACCCCTGTGTTTACTCTCCCTCTACCTTCATGTGTCATGTCTGTGTGTCTCATGTTGTCAAGTTCATGTTGTCAGGTCTGCGTCCTATGTTTCCTGTTTTATTTTGTAGAGTCCTGTGATCCTGTGTTCCTATGTTCAGTGTGTTTAGTTTTACACTCCCCTGTGCTGTCATTATGGTCATTGGTGTCACCTGTTCCCTCATGTGTTTCCACTCCCCTTGATTACCTCCGGTGTGTATTTAAGTCCTCTGTCTCCCTTTGTTCATTGTCAGGTCGTCCGTCTTTCCCACGCCAT
>VVHJ01054942.1:0-39330 GCA_015107715.1 Tylochromis polylepis
CTTTCTTTGGTGACCATTGTCTTTCTTGATGTAAATATGTAAAAATTAAGTATGTTTCTTTTCTGTGTCCTGTGTACTGTTTGTTTGTTTGTTTGTATGCGTCTCTGGCTGCTGTTACAAACAAATTTCCCCTTGTGGGACAATTAAAGGATTATTCTATTCTATTCTATTCTATTCTATTCTATTCTATTCTAACAGACCATCTGAGCTCCGGGTTTGTGAGTGAATTCTACCTTCTGGTCCAGATTTGGTCACTTCTGAGAGGTCAGGCAGGTTTGTAGCCAAAGCCCAGCTGCAGTTCCTCTCACCAGTACAGAGAAGATTTCTGCATTAGTGTGTGACGTTAAATTCACACTGCAGCGCTTCTTACCGCTCATCAGCAGATAATCCAGCTCCTCTGCTTCTGACTAACAACATCTCCTTTCAACTGAGCGCCACAGGGGCCAGCAGCAGGATGAATGATGGAGCGTGCAATTCTTTGCATGCTCCACGGAGCCTTCCCGGTTCTTCCGCTGCCAGAGATTCGACATGAAAGAGCTGCTGTGCTTTCACACTGCATGTGGACTGAAAACCTCGGTCCTTTTTCAGAAGCAGCGGGATGATTTTTCCACCATAAACCGTCTGAGCAAAAACACCAGTTAACACAGACGGCATCAAACAAAGACAATGCTCTAAAGCTGACTGAATGCAGGTTTAAAAACAATGAAAGGTTAACACAGCATTGAAGAGGACTGCTTCATGTCTGGTCCTTTCATTTCAGCTCATACTGAGTAAAAGAAGAAATGACCTCTTAATAAAGTCTCGTGCACATCTCCTGCAGTTCAGCTGTACAGCTGTTAACACGTGATTATGTCATGAAGAGAAATGACATCAGCAGCTTCCCTGTGGGTGGTGTGTGTGTGGGTGGGTGGTTGTGGTGGTTGAAGGCGATTCAGTCAGGAGGCTGCTGCTCGCTTCACACCCCAAATCAAAATGGAAGATGCAGTAAAGCAGCTCATGGTGCTGTGACAGCCCTGATACTGACAGAAGGGAGTTTTACTACAATCGGAGCCCATAAAAATCTCTATTCTGTAATCTCTAAAACTCTACCTCTATTCATTGTACTTCCTGTGGAACAGGAAGTCAGACAGTGGGTTGTCTGAGATGAACTGATGGCCATCCCCGCTCTGAAGACGAGGAGCATTTGAAGACCGTCATGGCCGCTCAGACAGACCATGGCTTTACTGTCATCTCAGGACTCGAATGACTGAAGTGCCGCCCACGCAGAAACCTGAGTGTGTGCTTCAAAGCAGCTCTTCCTTCATCAGGGGAACTTAAAGAGAACTGGGCCAAAGAATCTGCAGAGACAAACTCACAGCTGTGACACTGATGATGAACCTGGCTAATGTGGCGAGGTGCTTCGCTGGGAAAGACCGACACCTGCAGCTCATTCACCTCTCAGGTCTGAACCTGAGAATACTGGCAGGGCCAGTCCTCACCTGTTTCCTGTGTTTCAGTGAATTCTTCTGCATCTGTTTATGGCAGAAATGTCTTCATTTATGTAAAGTTCATTCTGAGGGGGGATTGTTTTTATGTGATTATTTGATGATAACCAAGGGAGTCGTGAGGCCTCTGAACCATGACTCATGCTCTAGAGGAGTCCCAGAATGAATGAGGTGGAGCTGGAAGCAAGCAGGTCGTCCAAAGTCACCTAAGGTGAGTCTAATGGGGTTCCACTGTGTTTTTGCCTTTATGTACATAAAAGCAGGTGGATGAAGGCAAACATATGGACTACATGTTTGAGAAAATCCCCTTCCTTCAGAATATGTTGAAAGCTGTGATAATTGCATTAGAAACATAATTTCGGGTATGACAGCAGTTCATAGGAGCTGAGATATGCAGATATGCCACATTAAAAGCTGCTGGTGTAGAAATCCTTGAAGCTGGTGATGAAACCGGAGAGGTGGAAACAGATATCAGCTGCTCCTAGAGATTCGCCTGTTTTTCACCGTGTTCTCTACAAAATAAAAGCCCCGGCAGTGTGTATCTAACTCTCTGTGACCTCGTGACTTGTGCTGGATTGTTTGTAGCAGTGTTCACACACACCCACCTGACACAAACAGCTGTGGTTTGTCTGCCCTTGCAAACCCATTAAATCCTCTCAGAAACACAAGAAACATTTATTTTTCGCAGAGCGTGTTCAGCCGCTCAATTTCCCATTATTTCTCAAATATGTGCCGGGCTGAGTTTTATTTATTTATTTCTGGTGTCGAGTGTGAGATTGACCTGAACTCCAGTCTTATCTCAGATTGATCGGTTCCACAATAACCCAGCCTGTGCGGCTATTGACGGTAACGCTGCTGCTGTTCTCTTTCTCTTCCTCGATTTTTCTCTCGCTCTCAGTTTGACTTCTTCTCCTCCTCGTCCTTCCTCCCCTGCTGTCTCTCCGCTCGCCACCTCTCCTCTCTACTTATTTCTGACAGTTGGACAGGTCTGTAAGATGCCAGAGAATTTCACACAATGATACCCATTTACAGCGAGGAGTGCTCATAATGACTTCAAATCATCTGTAATGGCTCATAATGGGCACTTCTAGCATTCCTCCTGAAGGCATTCCAGACGTGCACTCTGTGTGTGCATGTGTGTGTGTGTGTGCATGTGTGTGCATACATTCTGACTGTATACAAAGTTGGTCATAAAAATAAAAGCCTCTGCTGGTTGAAACTTCCCATCATGGTCATCTCCAGGCACATGCAACGTTTTTGAATCACTTGCTGTCCTCTTGTACAAGCTGCAATCACAAGGTTCTGAGGACAGGTTCATAAAAACTCAGTGTGATGTAAATTTGGTCAATCATCTTCTGCTGGACTTCCATCCACCCATTATATTCCACTTATCTGAAGCTAGGTTGGAGTGGGAGACTAAGCAGGTATTCCAGATGTTCTTCTCTCCAGAAGGAGACACACAAAGTCACCGATCACCTCATCTGGCTCCTTTCCAACACGGAGGAGCAGCTCAGAGCTCCCCCTGGATGTCCGAGCTCCTCGCTGTATTTCTGGTCATATTTTGGTCATTTTGATGAATTTAAACTGCTTCTGAGAAAACTTCTATGTGTTTTAGGATGTACTCCTGTTCTTTATGGCCGATGCTTCTGGGCCAACAAGCTCCAGAGATCAGAAGATGTGTTCAGCCTGTACACCTTCACCAAAGTCCTGCTGAAGATTTGGAGAAGAGCATCTGTTTCCATGACATGTAACATGACAAATGAAGGCATTTCAATTATTATTTTAAAAGAGAGTCCTTTATATTTAAATTTTTAAGATTAGATTTAATTTATGTCTTTATACATATAGATTTATCTGACAGCATATGAAGTCTTTAGCTGTGGTTCCTTCTGCACATGAGCTCCATACTTGTTCTGCAATATTTCAGAGAACAGGATCCGGTATTCTGGAAGGCCTGAGACTGATGAGGAATAACTGAGTTCACGCTGAAATAGCAGCAGCTCACATGGCAGGAGAGAGACGAATCACGCTTCAGCTGAAATGTTTATCACAAAGCAGAGAAAGACTACGAGTAAAGAGCTTTGAAGAGAAAAGAAGATGGGAGATGTCTCATGTAAGAGGAGGATGAAGGTGTTGTAGACTCTCAGGGAGGCGCAGCGGGGAGTGAAAGTGAGCCTTGAAAGCAGGAGAGCTGTGTCATGATACTTGACAAGACCTTGATGGGATCAGCAACTTTGACGTGGGCGGTAAACACGAGAGACCAGATCCAGCCTTCAGCTTCAAAGGCGGCAGTGGGGAAGGAACTTTGTTCCATCTGTGGAGTCGAAGTGACGGCAGGTTTTTTCTGGTTCTGGCCTCCTGCGGCGAGCACTGCTGAACAAGTCAGACTCTTTAAAGACGAGCAGGAAACAAAGAGCTGCAGACAAGGAGGTGTGGAGGAGTTCGGAGGGTCGCTATCGCTTTGGCACATCTCATGTCAGATTTCAACTTTTGCAAAGGAGGAAGTGTACTTTTTTTAATCTAGGTGAGGTTTGATGGTTGCAGCGTGGGTCTATCCAATGCTGGAGAAGCTCCGCAGCGCTCAGACTCGTAACCACTGTAACCATCATCAGTTTAGTAAGTCCACTGCTCCATTCACCTCCAAACACCTGCAACACTGTGGTCAACACCTTTTCACCTTCAAACAGCCGAGGTTTGTTTCACTATCACTGGTGATCACTTCAGTTTGTCACAACAAGTTTAACTCAAGACCAAACACTTCACGGTCATGAATGGTTCTGTGGTCCATACAAGTTGCTCAGTTTCACACACAGAAAAAGAAAGAATAAAGAAATAATCTCTAAAACTGCTCACTGGCATGAGATAAGAGTGGATACCTGCTGTTATCTAGATTACTGCTGCCATGAGACAGAGCTTGTACCCACTCGCCAGCTGTTAGCTTAAAAAACACCCTCAGCACTTCATCACTGAGCTGCCAGTAGTGGTCTGGGTCCATATTTTTATTTTAGACTCTTTTACAATAAACAAATTTCCTCATAATAGCAAGAAACACACAAAATCATGGAATAATCAGAAAGTAGATTAAATTAAGCCAAATACTTAAACTGATGGTTTAAAATCCCTGGAGTGATGTTTGCTCTCGCCTCCTCAGTCGTCTTCAGATGGAGCCAACATGTTTTCCTCAATGTTGCATGTTTCTCTACACACCTACACTCTTTTTTTTTTTTAATGAAGCGTCAGTGCCAATATAACGAGACATGCATGTCTTTGTACTCGTTAGCGTTCCTTTGAACGAAAATCAAAGACAGTTCAAAAGAAACCGATGTGCAGTCTTGTGACTTGAAGGAGGTCACTGACTCAGCTGACCTGATTTCCTCGTGCAGAGCTTCACGACCCAACTGCAGACTCTCTGTCTTCAGCCTCTGACCACAGACTTTACAGTCGTGCCAAATGTAGAGCTTAAAGTACGTTCAGCAGACAAACTTCTTCTGTTCCCGATTGTCTTTTTCTCCCAGCCTCCAGAGGTTGCAGAGCAAACAGCAGTGGCTTTAAGAATTGATCGCTGCTGTTTTTCTGCCAAGGCCCGGTTCAAGTAAACCCTGTCCGCTGGAGTTTCACGTTTCAGATCACAGTGAGTGATGTTAATAAAGGTTTTCAACACCTTTGATTACTGGGTAAGAAACTTCGGCGTTCACTAAGCTGTTAGTGTGCAGCAGTTTGTCAGACACCATCAGCGAGCGCTAACAGATGGAGGCTGCTCTGTGCACCTCCAGCAGCTGCAGAGGGTAAAAAGGCCGTGCTGGAGTATATTAAACATTTATTACCTACGTACACATTTGCTGCCCATTACCTGCAGATTGGTTCAAGCTGTGCAGAGTTCCAGCGGCTTTCTTTCCACCTTACATTAAACACACATCACCAACGTGGCCGAGCTCCCAGCAGTCCAATTCAAAAGCCCATAAAGTGAAAGCCACGTTCAGATTTCGCTCCTCGTTTTGAGATCTTGTGAAAATGATCAGAGAGAAAAGAGGCTAATAAAAGAGAAGGAGAGTGTGACTTTCTCAGGAGTGCAGGAGACTTTTCCCTCATATTTAGTTTCACTCTTGAAAAAACAAACAAACAAAGAGTTCTTTGATTTTCATGGATATCAGTGATGACAGATTCTTAGCTAATATATTACACTTGGTGTTATGGCTGTGGACAGAAACTACAGAAAACTACAGAACTACAGAAAGTAAAGGACGGAAAACTCTCCTGATGTGAGCCGAACTCTGAAATTCCTCAAAGAAATCCACAAAAATAACAGAAATGTCATTTTTACATTGTCTGAGCTTCAGCGGCACGCTTTAACTCTCTGATATAACACATCACATTAGTGCTCACAGTAACTCAGAAATTTAGAGGCGAAAAAGGAAAAAGTATATATTTTTGATCATGAAAGATAAATAATTCAAAAGACTTGAAACAAAAGCATTTAGCATCATTTATTTATTTATGCACCTCTCTGCATTTAGTCTTTAGTTATTATTCCTCTCAGCGTGTCTTTGTCCTGTCCTCATCCCCTTACGATGGCTGTCCCTCCCTGAGCCTGGTTCTGCTGGAGGTTTCTTCCTGTTAAAAGTGAGTTTTTTCTTCCCGCTTTCACCAAGTGCTTACTCATAGGAGGTCATCTGATTGTTGGGGTTTCTTTATCTTACACTATAAAGCACCTCAAGGTGACTGCTGTTGTGATTTGGTGATATATAATTAAAACTGTAAATAAAATGAGAATGCAATGATTTTCAAAGCTCATAAAACCATTGTTTATTTATAATGGTACATTTTACCAGTTTAAACACTGAGTATGCTTTCTATGCTCTGGTGTGAATAAAATATTGATTTATGAAATTTTCTAATCTTTTTTGCTTGTATTTATATTTTATAATTACACTCCAGCATCTCAGCTTCTTTGGCGCTGGAGTTGTGAAAGTAGTGCTTTATAAAGGACACTAAGTGCTTCCTAACGGTAGAAGACTACAAGGTTAAAACAGCAGTGAAATCCTGGAGTGCCTCTAAGTTATGCACCAGTCTCTGAGTTAAATGTGCAAACCTGTGAAATCTGTAGGCTCAGCTGCTGATTGTCAGGTGCATCAGATAATCCTTGGTGTAGTCTCGTGTTTATTGGTATTCCTGTTCACCTTTTTATTTTCACATCCATCTTTATCTCCAATAAACCTTAATTGAAACGATCATCCATCAGCTGGGTTTGACTGTGGCAGCTGTTTTGCTGTAATCTATTTTTCATTGTCTGCGAATCGATCGCTCTCTCTCTCCTGCTGCCTGCTGCTGTCGCTCGGCCCGGGTGTTAACAGTGTACTGTGGTGTGTGTGTCCTCGGCCCTCCGGAGTGTTTCCCTGAGCCGCACAAACACAAACAGCAGATGTGTGACTTGATTTGGAGAGCCGTGTCTTCCGACAGCTTATCTGCTGGAACAAGTTGTAAATGTGTGTTTAACAGCTGCCTGCACCCACGGCCGAGTTAATATTCATCAGACACATGTTATCCTATTGAGCGATAATAAAACTCCTCGTGGACGCACAGCCACGACTGGAAAACAATATCAGAATCTGCAGCCGAGGCTCAGCTGGTCGAGTTGCTCGGCCACTACTGGCAGGCTCAGCAGCTTCACCCTGACTTGGTCCTAGTTCAATCTCAGCAATAACAACTTCCAGATGAAGCGTGAGACCAGTGAGCCAGCTCCGAGCCTGCAGTTCCTATAACGTCCAGCAGAGGCAGCAGTGAGTCAGTCCCACAGACTCCCATGTTAAACTTTACAGAGGAAATAAACATGTTTAGGGGATGATACAGATACTTTACTCCTTCATAACATCTGTACAGGGGGAGAATGTTTTCAGTGCTCACCTGTTTGCATTATTAGGGACGTGGCCTCTTTGACTGACAGGTGGCTGTCTGCCACCACAGACCTGTGATACTACATCAGTCTTTTTTATATATCAGGGCTTGCCCTCCACTCAGCCATTGGAGTTTATGTGTGAGCCATTACACAGTGATGGCAGATGATTGACAGGTGAATTGTGCAAACACTGAGTGCAGAAATGCGTCACATGAATTTCAGAGCGAAACCAACCGAGTTTGCTTTGGACCATTTGCAGTTTGTACATCAATTAGTCCCAGCCTGCTCCACAGACGCACCAGGAATCCCTCTCCACACACTTTAAGGTGCTTTTCCTACAACCCGGCTCCAAGAAGACTAAACCCCGGTGGGGTCACTGCAGGCCTCAGAACGCCTGTGGAGGTGGTCTTAAGCTCTGGGCTGTTAGGATTCCCACAGCAGCTGCTTCTACTCATAAATTTACCGTTCTTCCAACCGTAATCTTAGAGATTCAGATCGTCCCTCTGTGAATCTTTTCCCTGCTGCGGTCCTAGCATGCCATCACAGCTGGCAGCACATTTCTGCACGTGTGCTGTTACCTCGCTGGAATTTGTCGTCACTCATGCTCAAAATGTGTGTACGCTCTGAGTCACCAGCAGGAAACGCTAACTGTGACTGTGTGCAGAGAAGATGTGATGCGGTCTGAAAAACAAGGTCACTGCTCTCTGCTGTTACCTTTTGCTGTGTGTGGCATGCACACGTGCAAACAGGTTTACACAGGTGACATCACCGGGAAGAAAACAGGGCTGGAGCGACAGCAGGCGGCGAGGCAGAGGATGACTGAGGAGGTGT
This sequence comes from Tylochromis polylepis, assembly GCA_015107715.1. NCBI lineage: Eukaryota > Metazoa > Chordata > Actinopteri > Cichliformes > Cichlidae > Tylochromis > Tylochromis polylepis. Next base: position 8,209 of record VVHJ01054942.1, read on the forward strand.
GACGATGTCAGCAGGAGATCGTGATTGGCTCAGATCACCGTGGTGTGTGTGAGTGTGTAAGAGGGAGAGAGAGAGAGTGGGATTTTGTTCACTTCCTCTCTCCTCTATGAGCTCATGCCAAAATAAGCTCATTACCATCACAGGAGCCAAGGCTGGAATTCAGAAATTCATTAGCTCAACCATTTGCATAGCCTCACTTTCCTCCCAAAGTGCGTGTGTGTGTGTATGTGTGTGTGTGTGTGTGCGCGTGCGTGTGCGTGTGCTTGGCAGAGCTGGCTGCAGGCACTCAGAGCCTCTCCTACCTGCTCCTCTTCATGGTTCCTCTCCTGTGGCTGAATTAAAATGCTCCCCCTCGCTCGGCTGAAGGTTTGGGCTCTGCTGCGATTCATGTTCAAAGAACTGCGGTCTGAGCAGAGACTGACAATTACTGCAACAAAGGCATGACCAACAGGGAGAGTGGCTTTAATTGAGTTAAAATTGAGTTTGTGAATAGATCATTGTGTTAATTTTAGAACAAATACAGTTCTTTTCGAGGAGGGTGCACTCCAGCGCAGGAGAGGGACAATATGAAATCTTTCTCATGGCCCTATTTCCTCCTCTTTCATTTCTCCTCCTGCAGCATATTCATTTTCTGACCCATGCTTATCTGCGATAATACCACGATCTGTGCTTTGCCTGAGGTACAATACCCGAGACTGACCTGAAGGAAGTCTGAGATATGGAGCAGGAGTTTGTTTTCATGACTTTACCAATAAATGAAGGAAAGCGGTGAAGAAATCTGCTCTCCTGATTGGCTCTTCCTGCCTCCAGGAGTTCGCTGTGTGCTGCCACTTACTGCAACAGGATGCTGCAGGCCACACAACTGCTGCATGACAGCCTGAAATAATATTTAGAGTCAGACTGGCTCTCGATACAGACGTATAAAAAGAGTTGATTGTCCAGATAACCCTCTCATGTATTTCCCACCCTTCATGGGCCACATTTACTAAGCAGGGCAAAATAACCAGAGAGTCCCTGGTTACAGCTGACAGCTGTGATCACACTAGGCGCGTCAGGATCTTGACCAAGGACGTTTGGCATGCAGACTGGAGCAGCCAGGGATTGAACCACCAACCTTCCAACTAGTAGATGACCAGATGACCTGCTCCACCTCCTGACATAATCACTTCATTTCAATATAACAGCCTCAGTCTGACAAGAGCCGCACAGCTTAGCACCAGGTCACAAACTAAGAGTTGATATTCAGCTGCACATCATTTACTAATTAATTGTTAATCATAATCACAAAAGTATATAAATGAAGGTCAAATGTCATACATGCATATAATATATATATAATTAAACTTTATCAAGTAAAATGTTTTTAAACTTTATTAAAATAAATGTTTTGATCAGAACAAAAACAAACAGCTTCAAACTGTCAAACCAATACAAAATATCAACCTGAAAATGGGGCAGCTGTCAGGACTTCCTGTTCCTGACGTCCATCTGAGGCCTTTTCAGGACAACACCATCATCCCTCTGCTCCGTCCTTCAGCTGTTTCTCTTTGATGTGTGCCGGCTGTGAAATTCCTGCCACAGAAGCGACAGGTTGTTGAACCACCAGCATCTGCCACCATATCAAGCACTGAAAATAATCTGAAATAATACAAAAATGCAATTAGCCATAAATTGCATGTCACAGATGTTAGCATATGAGTGTGTGCTCTTGATATAAATATTCCCTCCCTTCTTTTGTTTCGGGTGTTAATGAAAAATGCAGTTCATTTTGGTAGTGAGGTTCCGGTTAGAGTCAGAAAGGACAGGAAGCGGGGGGCTGCCACAGGCTTTTTTAAAGGAGCAGATCACCACAGATATGCTAAAAACACTTCCTTGCCTTGCACAGGGACTAATGTGGACTTGAGCACTGCAATCCACAGAGCAATGCCTTAAACTCCTGAAAGAAGAGTCTCTGCTGGTGGTTCACACTTCAGAAGCTCTCCATACTGTGGGGTTGTCTGCAAAGAAAAGTTCCCATGTTATTATTTCAAGGTGTTTCAGGTGTATGTTTGAACTCTGGCTTCAGGTCCTTATGCTAAGCTTCATGCTGCACAGAGGCTTTGTGGGGTTGTGCATTTAGCAGCGGGTGACATGTCACGCTCTTTGTCGTGTTTGGCTGCAGATTAAACTCCAGACTCCAAAGGAGCGTTCAGCCTTCCAGCACTGAGTCATCATGTCTCCTGAACGTCCTTGAACCTTTCAGGTGGTCCAGCCTGGTTGGAGTCCTCTGTGAGCTTCAAATGAATGGACGTGAATCAGTCGACGAACATTCCTCTGTGCATCTCTTCAGCTAACAGCAGCATGAAGCTTGGAGACGCAGAGACAGAAACACTGAATACGACAGAGCTGGGCGGCTGATGCCTCAGATTTCCTTCATTTATGAATATGTCCCTAAACCTGTGTGCCAGATGTTTAATATCTGAACTCTAAGTGATTTTATTCAGGAGGGTGTTACTTTCAGCTGCTTCACCTTAGCCGGAGCTCTACACGTCTGAGTTAGCAGGATTTTTTGTTTGGTTTTTTGTATCTGTGTGTCCTTCCGGGAGGAGCAGACACTCCTCACACTCTATAGACTGACTGCTGAATGTGGAATATGAATTTGATTGTAGTTCAGTTTATATGGAAGTGTTTAACCTGGCACAGACGTTCAGCTCACAAACTTCTTCAATCTACAATCTTCAGTGTTTATGATAATTTGCCCTTTTTTAAATTGACTTTTTATGTGTTATGAAATGATTAAAAAAAAAAAAAACCCAGCAGAATGCATGAAATATTCTCTCAGGAATAAAAATAATATGATTAGAAATGGTGGTGTGGTTGAGAACATCCTAACATATTAGGGAAATATTGTGATCTTCATAGTGGCTCATATTGTAGAGGTTTACACATACAGCTGTCAAATGAAGGATTGGTAGATTGGTTCTGGGAAAAGATCCTGTGTGAGTTACATCAGGAAGGCTCAGGATAAGTGATTCACTGACTGTAAACACCACACAGTTGGAAAATTAGTTAAAAATAAATCAATCTGTGATTACTTTAACTGTCATAGACATACATCGCATGCATTAGTAGCAGCTAGCAGCTACAGCCACCTGTGTCACCATCCACCTGTCAGTCAAAGAGGCCACACCCCTAATAATGCAAACTTAAAGTCTTATTCCAGTTTAAACAGGTCAGTTCCAAAAACAAACCCTGCTCAGTTGTTATGAAGGATGAAACATTTTGTGCTCTGACAAACAAGAATATCATTTAAAAGTGTAAAAAGTAGAGGATCAATGATAGAGCCCTGTAGAATGCCACGACCTGTACAAAACACTCTGTGATGCCCTGCTCTGGCTTTTGCTGCTCACAATGATCTCTGATGGTTACTGCTTCCAGAAACACTCTGGTTTGGATGTAAAATACTTCAGGCCCGACCTTTAGTGTCTAATTAGAAGACATGCTATAAAAACCCCTTTTTTCAGCTCTTAGTCTATTTTTAATATATCCAGTAGATCTGGTGCTCATTAAACCACAATACTTCTGTTTCTCTGTGTGAAACTGAAGGGTATCTTCAGTATTTTTATCTGACACTGACACCATGTCAAATATTCAGATTTTTTACCAAAGTCAAGGTCCGAGTGAGTGTCTGATGTTTTCCCGGCTCCACCCCTGGGCGGGACCCTGGTCACTCTTACTCATCTGTTCCCCATTCTGTGACAATCAGCGTGGCTGCATTTAAGCCCGGCACGGTCATCACTTCTTTGACAGTCCGTCAGCTACCCACCATGACGACAGCCCCAATTCTTTGTGATTCTGTTATTGATTGTTGCATACTTACCTCGTCTCCTGGTGCCTACAGCTCGCCTCGCATCCACTCTCAACCTGACTCAGTCTGCAGCCTTGCGTCAACCTCTCATCAAACCTCTCTATCAGGAATGGATCATTCATCACCTGCCTGTCCTCCTGCCCGCCCTGGAAAACCTTCTCATCTCAGGTTGGAAAAAACACTCTGACAATCAGGCGCTCACTCCTCCTGTACCCCCCCCACCCCCGAAGCCTGTGTTCACTCCAACCACAAGTAAGCACGTATCTCTAGTTTTCCTATCATTACCTCATGTTGTTTACCACTCTATTCCCCCTGGTTACACTCTTTTATGTTACAGAGACCCCTGTCACGTGCACTTCTGTTCTGAGCCCACCTCAAGACGCTCGAGCCCAGCCAGAACTTAGTTGCCGTTTTCCCTCCCATAATTCTCCTGACTATCTCATTCAGTTACTTGTGTTTATATTCATTCAATAAACTCACTAAACTGATCCCTGTCTGTTATTGATTCCTGCCATTTTTTTGTGCCGGCCTCCGGGCTTTGTGTCAGTTAAAGTACTTATACTACAATACAATTTTAAACAGGCGAGTTATAAAAACGTTCTATGCCTGTACAGTTGTTACAGGTGTTATGAAGGAGGAAATTATCTTTAGAGACCAATTAGTTTATGTATCAGGCTGTAAACATGTCTATTTCTGCTGTAAAGATTTAACATGGGAGTCTATGGGGATTGACTCACTGCTGTCTTTGCTGGACATCAGAGGAACTGCAGGTTGGTCAACACACAATCTCACCAGTACACTTCACCTCTTTGGCTTTCCATACATTTAATATGTAATATATGTAGTTTTACAGCAGAAGATCGAGTGTTTTATGAATAATACAGCACAGGCCTCTGTAGTTTCTCCCTGTTCAACATTGTTCATTTTACTGAGCTGCGATTTGTCCCCACACACCCACATGTTCCTGCAGGGGAAGGTGTATAATGGAGCTGAGTCACAGCCTGAGGCCACATTAACCTCAAAGCACCAAAAAGATTATTATTATTATTATATCATGTCATTTTTCCTGTACTTTGCCAAATAGCTTTGTCCTCCATTAGGAACTTCTCTCTGATTTCAGAGCTGTAACTGCCATGTAATTTGACTTACAGTCACAGGAGAAGGTTTGGGCAATCGCAGAGTAATTCCTTGTGGAGCGGGCTGGTTAAAATAAGTGAATCTCTGTAATGACTTCTTCAAAAAACACTTGGAGTCAGGCGTTAGAGTTAAGAAGATGAGAGTGGAAATATGGGCAGTAAAAGTTCACTTGTCCTTAAAGTCTGGTTACTGACCAAGTCTGTGCTTCTAAAGAAAGACCGGCTGCTGTGAACTGTACCTCGAACACACCAGCCTTCACAAGACCTTAGAAGAAGCATGAAGCCGGGCGACGCGAACAAAGGATTTCTAAAGATCTACATATTCATCCATTCATAATGACACAAACTGTCTACAAATGGAGGAATTTCAGGATTGTTAACATCAAGGTCCAAAAGCTCAAAGCTAATGGCAACCAACTTGTAGAAATTTCTACAAGTTGGTTGCCATTAACTGTTGGTTTGTGGAAATGCTGAACAAGGATGGGGTTAATGGAAGAAAACATCAGAGGTAACCAGTGCTCTTCAAAAGCACTTCAGCATGTCAGAAATTTAAGAAAAGACCACCTGGATGCCCCACAACATCTCTGCGATGATGTTCTGTGGACATCTGAAACAAACACTGTATTTAGAAGAACCACGGCTCTGCACATAAAACCAGCTGTGAAGCACGGTGGAGGCAGCATCATGGTTTGTCATTTTAAATACAAGTATAGAAATGATCCCGGAGAATATCAGAGAAATATCATGACCTGAAGCTGATGCTAGACCTACTGGAGGTTTCTTCACTGCTCATCACTGATCATCTGAATGTCAGGGTTTCCGCTCAAAGATTGAAGGGACCTTCATCTTGTTGTGATTTTGTGCTTTATATAAAAAAAAACCTAAACAAAACTGAAACTGCAACATGAAGCCAGTCATTGAGTGCATGTAACCTGCAGTTCCTCTAATGTCCAGCAGAGGCTCCACAGTGGGTCAGTCCCCATGGACTCCCATGTTCAAATGTGTACTGGAGCCCATCTCAGCAGGGAGGGAGGCGGTACACCCGGCACAGGGGAGCAGTCTGGGCTTATTAAATTAACCAAATTCTGGGTTCTCCCTTTATAGAACAAATGCTGGCACACACCAAATTGGTTTTGAGCTTCCACCAAAGGGAGATGAGTCTGGACTGGGAATATTTTTATGGTGGGGTTTAATTTAATCAAGCTTAAGAAACATTTTGGTTTATGGAAGGGCCAGAAATAACTTCTGCTAAGTCATGTAACACAGACTTAATCATGTTTATGTACATATAGGCCCCCCAAAGGCCCACTCTGAGCCAGGGAAAATACTGTAGACTGTGTTATTGCAGATGATCCTACCCTCATGACCTAATGCAAACGTTTCCCAAAGCTTCAGTTAAACTGTGAAGTGATGTAACAGTGAGCTCAGACCACCTGCATCCTTCCTCATAACAGGAAGCAACCGTCCTTGAAGGAATGTTTTGTTTTTATCTCCCTCCAGCAGCTCTCAGCTCACACACACCAACATGAAATTTTCTCTTCAGTCTGAGAGCTGTTCGAGTTATCTGACAGTCAGCTCTGTTTGCTCTCAGGGCCGGCTGTTGTCGCATCACTCAGACTGCCTCTAAATGTTGACAGAAGTGTTCAGACTGTTGGAAGAATATGCTGTAATCGGCCTCTGGAGCACAGCCACGTTATCTTTAGAGCTCTCTGAATCAGGACTACACAATAAAATCAGGCATCAATATCCGGCATTATGCTCTACCCACCTCCCTTGCATTCACCGTGCACACACATGGACATGAAATGCTCCAGCAGAGCTGATAAGGACTTTGTCGTTGAGAGCGAACAAAGGGAACCTTGCCAGGAGAACTTTTGTGAGCTCTGCAAACAGAAGCTCATTGACTTTTGTAGCCTTCTGTCACCCACATTGTTCAGAGGTAGTTTAAAGGTGGAAGAATTTGCCAGCACCAGACAGAGCATGAGTGCACCACTCACTCTGTGGTGTTTCCATCTCCACGCTGTGTAACATTATACAACTAGCAGAGCTGATGGCTGATGTAGGTGTTGGTGTGCAGGTTGTTCTGTAAACTCAGGAATTCAACGCATGCCTCCTGATTCATGTCCACTAACGAGATTGGCTGTGTCTGCAGGAAGTAGCCATCCTTCCTGAGCGTGTAGGAGGCTGCACTGACGTGAACATATTCTTACTCACACACGGCAATCAGTGTTTGCTTTTAGCCAGATTTGAGTTTATATGTGAGGTAGACATGAGTGTATACTGACCTCACACTAGTGTACACAGTAATACCAGCTATAATTCTGGATAAATTCTAATCTGGCTTTCATAGAGCTCACTCTATTGACACTGCACTTCTTAGAGTCTCCAATGACATCTTGATGATGTGATGAAGGAGAATGCTCTGTTTTGCTGATGTTGGCCCTGATGTCATGGTCCTGGGTCTGTGACCCAGTGCTTTTGGTTAAGTTTATTTTGTGACTTAGGGTTTTCTGTTCTGTCTTTCTATTCTTAGGTTTTGGTCCCTGAGTCTGTGTCTGTATGTTCAGTCTGTGTGTTTCCTGTTTTACTTTGAAGGTCTGTGTCTTTGGTTAGTGTATTTAGTTGTGCCTTCCTGTGTTGTCTTGTTTATTAGGTTCAGCTGTGTCTCCCTCCTGTGCCCAGTTCCCTCGTTACCCTGTGTATTTATAGTGAGTGTTTTCTTGTGTTCGTTGCTGGTCTGTCGCTTGTTATCCACTTGTCATCCTGCTTGTCATTTCCGTGTTTGTCCTGGCATTGGTTTGTTTAGTTTCCCCAGTTTAGGTGTTCCTTGGTGTCGTTCATGCTATCTCCACTTCTGTTTTCTTCTCAGGTTTTGTAATAAAAGCTCATCTGCATCCCAGCAAGTGCCTGCATTTGGGTCCTTACCTCCACTTCATATGACTGCCAGCGCAGCCGTGACATTAGAAAAAAATTTTTCATAGATTTGAGCAGTCCATTCAGTAGTGCTGTCCCAGACATTGGGGTAGCACAGAAACTGCAGGCTTACCTGCCATGAATTCTTATAATAGCATTTTCGTTTTGTTCTAATCTTCACTGATTTAAAAAAAATTGAAACTGTTGCTGAAGTTAAAGATAATTGCATTTCAAATCACTGGCTGTGCTATTAAAATGTGGCTTTGTGGGAACAGCAGCCATTGAGAAATAGCTCCACACAGAAAGCCTTCGTCATAATTAGCCACTTGAAAGTTCAGAGATCAGGGTGAAACATCTGCTTCCCCCCTTTGTGACTACGTCACAACATCTGGCTGCATCGTTAGCCAACAATTAAAAAAAAAACTGTTTGACATTTAAATCCCCCTCTGCTCCACCTCCTCTCCCGTGTGCCTGCCAACACGTCTGACCCAGGCTCCTGCCCACTGTCTCAAAAGACAAATATTTGCCTGCAGTGTCGACAGCAGTGGGCCAGCCAGCTGGTGAGATCACCGAGTCCAGCAAGTCCACCACTCTGTGTCGTGAGACTGACTGGTGCTGCTGTGCTAGAGCTGCTGCAGGCTGAAGCTCAGGATATTCGCCCAACCTAAGTATTTCAGTTAAGGGGGAATATCTAATTACACCTGCTCCTGAATGCATATGAGATATTTTGTTTTCATTTTAAATAATTTAAAATAACATATTTAACAAAAATGACGTGAATCCCTAACACACTGCTGTTGCTCCTCAGATGCACTAAATGAGTTTGCTATAGTCACAAATGGGTTTTTCTTTTAAAAATACACTAAAAGTACTTCATACTTTCCCACACGAGTGTGCCCATCATATCGTCAGAGTGTCCATCGTTCCCGTTCCATGTAGATGTAGCGCCTGGAGGAGGTTTTCTTAATTTGGCTCAAATGATCAGTTCCTTGGACTCAAGGAACTGATTAGATGTTCTCCTTAAAGGTCAAAGTTCACTGGGATCTCACAATGGCAATGATTGGAAAATCATACTGTAAGTAGGATGAATTTTCTCGTGAGTATCTAATATAAGAAAAATGAAGTGATGACATTTTTGAGGTGTGAGGCAGGAATTCTTCACAGACCTCAGCTTTGTGACTCATGTGTATTTGTTGATCCTGTAAATAAGTAAAATGGGAGACACACCTCTTCTTTTACGCACACACACTGCTCATACAATACACATACGTATATGTCTTTGTGTCAGCATTCATTTACATAACACTTTCCCTCCCTCCTTAACAATCAAAACTAAGCTCCCCACCCTGCCCTAAACCAAAACTGAATTCTTCAAAGGGGTCTTAAAAGGTGAAGACTGCCATAAGTTCTCACTGAAACTCAAACTTGTCCTCACTAAGATAAATGGTAGAAGTATATACACATGCACATGATGCAGCTACTCCAGCCAAAAGCAAACACGCCCCTATCAGTCTCCCCCTCTAACCCACACATACTGTACATGCACATGTACATAGTTCATGTCTTTTTTTAAAGCCAAAGTAGTCCATGTGCCTGGAAGGAGGGGACAGAGTGAGACAGAGGGAGGGAGAAAGGAGTGTGTCTCCAGAGGGAGGGAGAGTTCAGCTCTGAACTCCTCAACGTGGATTAGAAATCAGCCTCCTCACGCTCTGCTCGTGTTTAGCTTTTCTGTGTTTCACCGCATGAAACAGCAGCATGACGCTGAGGAAATGACTCTTTAAAACCCACACCGCTTTGATCCCTTTTCCTTTCTTCACCCTCTCCTCACGCTGGACTGGAGTCATGTTGCCAAAACACACCAAGGAGGGCTTTCCTCTATCTGCCCGCGTGTCAGTGGAAACCCGGTGCGGCATGAAGGGAGAGGAGAGAGCGCGCAGGAGCCGAGGAGCTGAGGAGCGCCTGGAGGAGGAGGAAGAGGATAATTAGTGGAGAACAAAAGCAGCTGAGAGACAAACTGTAGACATGAGTTTACCGACTAACTGTGTGTATCTGACCCCCTCAGTCCAGGATCGCTACTTCAAAATGCGGAACGGGAGTATCTGCGGGTCGCCGTGCGCCGTCAACCGTCCCATCGACATCGTTCAAAAGCGCAGGCGGTAGGCCAGATGTGGTTTCAAGCCAGATGTTGTTGTTGTTGTTGCACAACCCTTTTTTTCCCTTTTTTTTAAGAAAGCTTTTTAGTTCTTTCACAAGTTTTCCCTGACACAAACACTTAATGTAACATGTAAAGTTATTTTTAACTTTACACTAAAGTTAGAAGTTTAACTGTAACTTGGTGTGTGCATACCAACTGTCCATGGCTATAAAATTTCTATAAAATTGGCCCCCACAACATAATGAAGAACTGCAGTGTGTGGCTGTCTTTTTAACCTAACACAAATAGCATTAGTGCATCATATTATTTTATGTGTATTTATGCCTATTTAGGTTAGAGAGATTATAATGAAATTGGTGGTGTATCCTCCAGTATGTGGCATTTACAGAGACCTTGCTTTCATATTTTCTTTTGGTATTCCTACCATCAAGCTGCACTCTCAGTACAGCATATGTGTTAGTTTCCCTTTAAAGCAACATGCAAGTGTATGAACACTTTGATATTATTATTTAATCAGCACAGTATCATTACATCAACACCAAGCCCCTCAGTATCAGTTTTAAGGCGACTGACAGTGTTTGACGTGCTTATTATGCCCAGATGTTCTGCTTTTTATCTCCCAGATCCAAATCATTTTATTCCTGGACATTAACGGACTAGAGAGTGACATGTGTATTTAAGTGGAAATAATGCAACCACACACTGGTTTTTAGCTCAGAATGACAAAGTCATCAGGGTTTGTCTGTGCTGTTTGCAATTGTAATGGTGAGTCAGATGGACTGATGAGATCTTTGGAATTTATGAATCAGTTTCTTGCGAGTGTGTGTGTGTGTGTGTGTCTTTTATAGTCATCATTTATACATGAGTTTCAGCTTAACCTACTGCTTGACCACCTCAGCTCTTTTACTCAGAGACTTTAAATGCTGACTGTTTAGAGTATGATCACCCTTCATATTTGTAGTGGTTTTAAAGATGGAGTCTCTGAACAGAATACCCTCAACCCTTCATGTTTTAGTTTTTTTTAAGATGATTGAAGAAGGAAAAGCTGAAGCCTCATGGAGTTGTGTTTTACGTGAATGTTCAGAATCTGTATGGATGGATGGATGTAGAAGTTGTTGCTGCAGAAATATGTGACTACACCACTATATGACATTAAAAAAAAAAACCTGTATAGTTGACACATCCTCGTGCGTTACAGCACGCACTCCGTTCACTCCATGTGAGTAAACCTGAAAGTGTCCGCTGCCTTAAGAGTCACAGAAGGAAATGTGACTAATTCTGCAGCTGACCTTCCAGAAAAGTAATGACGACATAAGACATGTTTGACAGGGAGGGGGATCAAAGGGATTTTATAATGTCAACCCACCAATAAAAACAAAAAACCTTCAAAGGCAGATACCTAATGAATGCCGAGCTGGGCGTATTTATAAGCCTGATGGATGAACCACACGTGTGTAATAACACAGAAAGGAGAGCTCACCGCGGAGTATAATCTGCCAAATCTGTTTAACAGGGAAACCTACTACTTCCACCATCATCGCTTTTTAGAGGTAGTAGTTTAACAGAGAGTGCACGTGTGCAAATATTTAGCTTTTGCCTTTAGGGTTATGATTAAGGGGGAGTTGGCTGAGAGTGGAAAAGCGTCAATGGCGATGTATCACTCACCTCCCTTCTAATTATGTCCTGATTTATTTATTTTTTTCCCCCACTGACACTGACACTGCACGGCGACTCATAGCTCCACGTTACGTCTCGTCTTTTCTTGTTCTGACCTGTACAGTACACATACTATTAATGCTGTATGTAGTACTTTACCGTAAATATTGTGGGAAAAACTTGGACCTGGAACAACTTTTTAATGATTGGTTAATATTTAATAAAACATTTGTCTGATTAATTGTTTCGTTTACAAATTACCGTAAGTAATTTTGTTTCTATAGACTAATGACTATGACGCAATAATTTTTCAGTTCAAAAATAGTCCACATGCAACAGACATTTTTTTTTAAATAAATTTTTTTTTATTTGTCGCTTCTTTTCAGTTTCTCCAGTGTAAAGATTTGCTGTTTTTACCTGTTCCATAATATCGCAGCCTGAATATCTTTTTGGTTCTGGGCTTGAATATTTTCTCAGTGCTTCTGCCGTTGTTCTTCAACCATAGCATGTTCGCAAGGTTGTGTTTAAGAACTGAGCAGGCATAGTACAATTTTTTTTATGTACCATGTGGCAGTGGCAATTTTATTTATATAGCACATTTCATTACCTGCAAACTAAATGAGGAGAACAGTAAAAACCCATTTACAATGCCTAAAGGCAGTGAAAGAAACAAAATATAATAAAACAAAAACAAAACAAAAAGCACGTATTTAGTGTAGGACTGTGTAGATGAAAAAGATTTTTATTATGCTTTTGATGCACAGTTGTAATTGATCAGCTGGGAGCTTGTTCCAAACAACATGACCATAGTGACTAAAAGCACCGTCAGCTTACTTAGATCTGATTCTGGGAACAGTTAAAGATCTGCACCTGATGACCTGAGAGGTCTGACCGGACTGTGAACAAGTAAGCAAGCCAGAGGTGTACTGAGGAGCCAAACCATTGAGAGCCTTAGGAACTAGTAAAAGCATTTTAATGGTAATTCGGTATTGCACTGGGAGCCAATGAAGTGCCTTCAATACTGGGGGTCAATATCAAGCCCCCATTTGTCACTTTGTTTTTTAATCAAGGAGACCGTAAGGCCTGTGTTGACGAAAGTAAAGCAGACATCATTACTTTATGAAATGTTTATGAAACTAAACTTGCATTACTAGTTTTAATGGTTAATCTAAAAGTATATAAAAATCTGTTGTACTTATCATAAAAGCCATTCATTATTTATTCATTTTAATCTCGAGATCAAAAAAGGCCTTCCTTATGTAATATTTTTATAAACTATATATATATATATATATATAATGTAATATATACATATTATATTTTTTACATTTAAATAGATCTAATAGTTCTTTTTCCATTTTGTTCAGTGTGTTTGAATTGTGGTGAATATGATATAATACAATAAATTAGAGTTTCAGTGTGAACTCTGTTGAAGGTGAGAGCAGACAGGTTTCAGTGGATGAACTCGGAGGTGTTTGGTGTTTGCATGAAAGTGACAGTCATGGTGAAATGGTCTTCGCTGCTTGTAAAGCAACACACTTTGTAGTGCTGCCTCACAAAGTCAGGTCCGTACTACAATGCAGACTGTTGCGTTGCACTGCAGACGGGTTCCCGTGTTGTTGTAAAATGCCAGCCCGCTGTGTTACCTGTAATGTTTCCAAATATGAGCTTCTACTATCAGATTCATGTGCAGATGTTCCAAAAAATAAAATGCCAAACCATTGACCTCACAAGCAGTCATTTGTAAGTAGTAAAACTGATAAGCTGATATTATTTTAATGTGTCCTAGCTGCAGGTGGTAAGAGTTGAAAAACGTAAAACATCTCCAAAAGTACTCTTATTAGAGTCATACATAAAACCACAGAAACTTTAAAGTAGTCCCTACAAGTATGAGCATATCAGTTTTTTTTAATCATATTTATCTACTTAAACATGATGACCAACTAATTCATTAAAAACAATTTTTTATCAACATCCGTCGTCTAATTTTTTTTATTTTTTATTCACAAAGACAAAAAATAATAATCAATATCAGACATGGAATCTAACACCAGCATATCAGAAACATTACATCTAAGTGTGTGTGCGGGTGTCGTCTGACTTTTCGTGCTTTCTGCATCTCCCCTCTTAGTAGTTCAGCAATGAGAGCTGACCTTTTGTGGCGTTGCAGCAGCTTGGCCAGTACCATGGGCCTCAGGCAATGTCAACACACGGCGATGTGATGCGCAGCCCACTCCCCGTGTGGTCACAGGTCACTGTGAGCTGCCAGTATGTGTTCCCACATAATGTAAATAGAGAGTAACGTTAGCTGTTGCAGTTGTGGAGTCGTGCTCACCATGAGAATGAGTCAGCAGTGAGTATCAGCTGACAGTATCAGTGCTCTCATTATGCCCCTGCAGCTGTTTAGACTTTACTCACCTGCACTGACAGCGCTGATGGATTCATCCCCGCCTCTCTCTCTCCAGCACCATCTGTATAACTCATGCTTGTCACAGGCATATCTCATCCCATCTTTGCCATATCACACTGATATGTATATCTCTGGGGGCTCTGTTGGCTCTGTTTTTGCAGTCCACACTGGGTTCTTTTAAACTGCATGGGTTTAGTGGGTTTTACAAATCTCAAGAATAGTAAATACTCTGCCAAAATGTGTAACGTGGCTAATATTGTTCTGTTTAAGTATCTCCCCTAAGGACCTGGGTGTGCTACAAAGCAGAGAGGGGATTTCAGCCAGCTTTCCACTTAGACTGAGGTGGCAAGAAAATTGACTTTTTTTTTCATTATTGCCACTTTTTGGTTTTAAAAAAAGCCCTTACAAAACGTCACTTAATTTCCAAAGGCTGTTACAAGTTTTTACCTGAGCTTTCAGGCCAGTTTGAAGCTCTCCAGTTTAATGTAAGTATGTAACTAAGTTAGATATTGTACTGGAACTTTGGTCTTGTGATGATAGTTGGTTGGCAAACAGAGCCTATCTATATGTAAGGCTTTCAGTGGACCCTATTAATCTTTATCCACACTGACATTTGATCCCCTCCCAGTTGGTGCTGGAACCGATTTTAGTCTTCTGATCTTGTGTCTGAATTCACTCAATCTCTCAACCAGATGTAGCTTTTCGTATGTGACATAACGATGATGCCATACATCTTTATGAGTTCTCCTCTCTGATTGGATCTTGTCTTACTTAGAGCCTTATTTAGTACCTGCAGAACAAATATAACGGGGTCCATCATTAATGTCCAGTTTTATGACAAAGGATGTGCCCTGATGTGAGGACAGGAAATATTGACGTGACAATGGCTGCTCCCTGGACTTGATCCCAAATCATTTCCAATTCACAGCTGATGGCTCAGCTCGCTGAACCGCAGGACGCCTTGACTTAGAGTCCCTGGAGTTGCTCCTCTCCGTTCCTACAACAAACACATGTCAGCAGAAATCCCACTGCATCCACAAGCTCGGCCAGCTGGTTTCTTTTTAGTGTGTTTCATAGCATCCTTTGTGTTTGGTGGAAAAACAAAACTGCAGTGAGCGGAGCGCTGGGCTGGGAATAATTGCAGGCCTGCATGCTGGTCGATCGGCATTGCAGCGACAGCTATGAAACCACAACTGACGTCAGCAGTCAAGTGTGACTGTGTTTCTGTGACTGCGCGTGTGTGTGTGTGTGTGTGTACTCGTGTTGAATATCACTACTAGAATAGTGGACCGAGTGTTATCCTGACATCTGTGTGATTCCAGGAATGATGATCAACTCAGGGCCAGGCAAACACTCAACAAAGAGGCGCTGTTCAATTGTTTTCTCGCAGTAGACGATAGTTTGGTTGACCAGACTTTTAACGAATGAGGAATTAAGGCGTCCACATGCAGCCTGCTTCTGCTCAGTTTGTCACAGGTGAACTCCATCACCTACATAGACTTCAGGGCTCCGCCTACACAGCGGGAGGCCAGGTAGGGAAAGCCTGGGGATCGGAGGGGAATTTTCATAACTCTGGTTGGCTTGAGAGGTAAAAAAAATAATGATAATCGAGCTATATGAAAAAAGATGGCGTGACCTTTTTTGGAAGTGGGGTTGCGAGAGCGACTGGAATAATAAGGTAAAGGGAAAAAGAGAAAGAAATATTAACGTAGCGGAAAAGTGACTCAGTCTGCTTGTCTCTTATTTTTTGCTTTGTGGAAGTTTAACGAATATGTTGAATATGTAGGGGAACGGATATCATCTAGGACTGTATTTGTGCTAAAGATAAGCATGCAAAAGAAAAATAATACACTATTAGTTGTAGTAAAATTTAGGAATATAAGACTTTCTGTCTACTAACACTAGTGCCTGAACTTGGGGTACCTGTTAAGCCTAAGAAACAAACTAATCTGTGTGGTTGAATACACTGGGAGGATTTAATGTAAAACTACAATAGGCCTGGATTGTTAGTCTTTGGGACTCAGTGATGGTAACAAATTTTATAGCAGCAATGAGAAAAACTTGGCATTAACATGGACAGGTAATGTTGTGACTGGCACCTCATACACTTGGAAAGGTCAGTATCTTGCCTGCTACCACTTCAGCATGAGTGCATGCCTCACCAATAAATACATAGTAAGTAGATTTTACTGTCTTTTTTTTGTCCTTTTAATGCATTACTACAGTATGTAGTATTTATGGCTGTTAGATTTAGTAAGTGTGATTCTCTGTCCTTACGGGAAACAAAGGGCTAGAAAAAACACTCTCTCCATGTTGTCTCCATCTTGTTGTGTCCTGCTGATCAGCGATGTGATTGGCTGCTCCTGGGTTGCCCTTGGCTAATTAGAGGAGGAAGTTGCATACTCCTGCCTCACCACTGGACTCAATCACTGTATACTGAAAGGCGCCAATTAGTGGTGTACGAACTTGATTAGAGCGGCACCCAGCACGGCCTGTTGCTGGGCAAAGACGATGTGTGTGCGTGCGCAGGTGTGGTTGCGTGTCTGTTCGTGCCCCGAACCGGCCTGTCCAGTTGCGCACCAGTGTGATTTAAGGCTGTTCGATTTTTAGGTCGATGCTGGAGCCAAATCTAGATCTCTACCGCTGGGGCTGTAATCACACACTGCCTTTGTGTGTGTGTGTGCGTGTGTGTGTGACTCTGGGTTGTTCTGGCCTAGTGTGTTACCCACCTAACCAGTTTCTAATGATGTTAATGCCGATCAGCCACTGTATGGATTTCAGCCTGGCTGGATGGACAGAGATAATCACTGCACATAGACCTCCATGATCAATACCCGTCCGGAGGAGCGAATCAACCTTTGAGGCACCCTGAACTCCAAAATTTTAACCACTTCAGCTCCACACCAGTAAAAAGTCACTAAAAAAAGCCAAATTTCTTACTGTTATGTTAAACAGCACACACTCTTGCTAAATTATCTTTAATTAAAATGAGGTTAAAGCGTTCCACTTCAGAGTTTCAGCTTCTCAAATGTAAGCAATTTAAATTGAAGTTCTGGCAAAACAGAACAAGCGATGGAAGAGTGTGATCCTAGGAGTTTTCATTTTTACGCATTTTGTTGGTTAATCTATTTATCTGTTAATTATATTTTTTTAAAATATACTATTACTAGTACTAAAACTAAAACTGTTAGTTCTTATTCTAATGGTTTGATTTGAGTGTTTTATGTCAGTATGTGTGTGTTTATGTTAAAAGATGATTCATGTGTGTGAGATGTGTTGCAGTAGTTTAAACTGTATATTGTGGTTAATAGCTGCACTGTTATACTGGCTGCAATAATTCTGCAACCAAACAGATTTCACAAAGCATTGTGTCACACTTCTTTTCTCTTTTTTAAGTTATGCGCACAGCCCCGACACCAATTTTTCTCTCACTTTCTTCCTTCCTTTGTCTCTCGTGACAGCAATTAAAACAGCTCTACTGTTTTCAGAGACAGGAGTCCTTCCTCTGCCTGTAGGTCAGAGGTGACACAGAAAAATAATAAATACAGCAGCTGGTTTGACTCTCAGCAACCTTCTCCTACCCTTGGCTATATTTAGAGAGACATGAGCTGCTCTGAGATCAGATGTTGATGTTGGACGCAGAGTGCGTGCTCTGTTTGGACAGCGATCCACAGTGGCTGGCTGGTCAGGTGAATGGAAAGAACAACTGGTTCTTAAGGAAGGTGTGGCTCCAGTGCAGTTTTATAAAAGAGAGGAGCTGATAGATTTGTTAGCGTGGTTCGAGTTTCCATTGATGGTACAATATGCTTGCGGCAAAGTGTAAAGTGATATTTTACCGTACAGCATGTGACCAGAATGAATAGAAGAGAAATTCCACTCATTAAGTTTACCTTTTTTGCTGTCTGGAAACTGTGCGCTGGCAGTGCTGTACCTGATTGCAGTTTGGTGTTCCAATTTAGCTCCTGCATGCTTAGTATGGATGCATCATTCTGCGCATTTATTTATTCAGTGCATTTACTGTTAGAAACAACAGAAATTTGGGAGTTTGGAAAGCTTAATTTGATTTATTCACCATTTATTGATGTTAATACATTCTGGTTGTGTTCCGCTGTCAAACAGTCTTCATTTGATATGTAAGTTGTAAACACTGTTCATGCTGAGGCGAATCATGTAGAGAGCTAAGACACTTTTGTTTATAGGGTGAAAAGTGTCCATTCATATTGCATTCACTCACCGTGAATGCAGTGTTTGGCCAGTCACCGCTATAGACCTGCTGCTAGCTCCACACACCGATTAACTCTTTTGGACTTTTCTCCTGTAGGAGATGAGCCTGAAGCTTATTACATGGTGATGTTTCTATTTCATTTGTTATTGTCAGAATAAATGGAGATCATCTCCAAAATCACCTTGCGCAATCCTGCGACTCTCACAGGATTGCTGCTCCCTTGTAGGATAATGGAGGGCTAAGAAAAGCACATGATATCACATGAGGTGCCGAAACGACTAGAAGATATCCACCATATTGCGTGTTGCCCATGAGTGACTAATGTATTTTTCTTTTAGAAAAAAAAAGCAAATTTTTATGAGCACAGAAAAGGATGTTCTGCTTCCTAATGTAGAGCAGCATGTTTATCATTAACTCACTAGAATTCAAAGGTGGTGCGGGAGAAGAGTTTGAACACAGGGGCCTCCTTTCTTTATGCAGTGCTCAAATCTGGGTCTGCACAAATACCTTTGCTGCTTGTTCTTCCCCTGCCCTGCCTTGCTGTCATGACGACGTTTGCACATGCACGCACGCGCGCGCGCGCGCACACACACACACACACACACACACACACACACACACACAGAGCATGCAAACTGGACAGAGTGACAGTGAAAGGAAAGATCTGTTTGGCAGGCTGCTGGACGAAGGGAAGCAGGCTGTTTTTCTGCTGCTTTCAGATCAAATATACAATAGGCTCGAGGTGTAAAGCAAACAAACCCTCTTTACTCCCTGAACTGTCACACACGCACGCTTCTCTGTCGTTCTTTTCTCAGTGACATAATGCAATGAGAAGACACATACACCGTATGCTAATGCTAACCTGAGCCTTGGAGAAAACTCCAAAATTCCCTCACAATGCAGACATGTTCTTACTATTTACTAAGACTTACACTCACTGGCAGAAAATATTTCCTGGTCTGTTTTCTTCCTCTCCTCCTCTCCTCTTGCCTCCTTCCTGGTGTGATGTTTGAGGCCCCTTGGCCAATTCCCACGCTACAAGGAAAGAAAACAGGAGGGAGCGTTTGTGTGTATGTGTGTGTTTTGACCTTTAACCCCAACCTTGTGTCATTCCCCCCATCAAATAACATCTGGACTCTGGTCACTCTCACACACACAACAGAACGTTTTCTGAAATCCCTCAGCCTTATTTCCCATGAGCACATCACAAACAACAACAACAACAAATGGACAATAACTGGAATCAGTTCTGCATCTCATTTCGTGGCATACAGACACGTTTTAAAATTTTTGTTTAGCTAAAGACTTTGTGACATTAATTTAAGGCCCACTTATATGGAGTATATCTCTACTTAGACTCAAAAGTGGCTCCAAGATTAAGGAAACAAATGCACTTAATTATTTTTTAAAACAATTTAAAACGGAAATATTTAATTTAGAATCACAAAACTCGGCAAATCCTCACAACTGAGAAAAATTAATCTGAAAATGCCTGACATAGTTGCACTTTTCTTGCAATAGAATAACTGATCATAAAACCAGAAAAGCAGTTCTTTTTGATTTAGTTTACAGACAAAAGTTGTTTTTTTTTCCTTCTTTGATATAGTGATAAGGGAAAAAAACTAAACATCCTGGGAACAAAAGCAGAGTTTAGGATGTGAGTGTCAAGGGATGTGTTTGTGTGTGAGAAAAGTTCAGTCAAAAACACAGTTAAAGGCAGAAAAGGGAGCCGTAATGTACGTCAGAGAAAGGAAGAACAATGCTCGAGTCAGGGGACAGACCAAGGTCAGCGTGTTATGTATGCCGTGACTGAACAAGACGCCAGTGTGCCTGCCTGAATGTCTGCCTGTCATTCTGTTTAAAGGGTGAATGCCCATTCAGTTATTAATAGTAGCTGTAGTGCAGTGAAAAAGGGGACGCTTTTTGCATTTTCTGCATTTTCACAAATACATCATTTATGTAATATTAACAAATTCTAGTATTGAATTTGTTAATATTACATAAATGATGTATTAACCCTAAGACAAATTGGGATTAAAAACAGTTTATTAAACACAAAAGTAACGGATACAGGACAATGACAACAAATTGAAATTAGACAAATTATACTTACCTTACCTGAAAAAAAGACATGAAAAGTTAAATTATACTTACCTGAAAAAACAAATATTAATGGGAGACGGAGGGGAGACTCGAGGTCCCCGGGGTTGATGGACCGTGCACTTCCTGTTCCTCCCTCGGGTTGGGACAGGCTCTAATTCCTCACCCTAACCCTCGGAAAAACTTAAAAACACTAACAGGACTGAGCTGTTAAACTTAACTTTAACATCTTGCTCCAGTACAGTACAGTTTAAACTCATTATAACGTCCACCCATCCGCTTTCTCAAGAGTGCTTGTGACTATCACAGCTGCTAAGTCTAACGCAATTCAGTGTAACAACACATATAAGTACACTTAAGGTGTATCATGGTCAAATCTAGCAGTCTGGTGAATACCACTCTGTTTTACTGGTGATGGAAATATAATCACACTGTATGAATGTGCTACTTTATAGTACATTAAAACTCCTCACTGTGTTACAGAAGACACAGAAACTGCCAAATTACTGGGTGGAGGGTCCATCCATCCATTTTCTTACCTGCTTATCCAATTTAGGGAAGCAAGAGGTGGCTGGAACCTATTCCAGCTGTCACAGGGAGAGCTGTACGCTTTGAACAGGTTGCCAGTCTCTTGCGTGGAGAGTGTTTTACAAAATCCAGATAGATCCAGATGCACTGTAGCTAGATCAGGATGCAAGAGATGAGATATGAGTTGAGCATTAGGATTATTTTATTTTAAACCATAGCTTGTCTGCTGTGCATACCACAAAAGCCATGGCCCTTGCAGTACCTGGCATTCCTCAGTAGTGGGAGCTGTCTCACTATCAGAAGCCTTCTGAGATGAGCTGCAGCTGCTGAACAGCTTTGTATAGATCTATTGTATTATGTTTTCATTTTATGCCGCCAATAATAGAAAACACGAAACAAAAAAGTTCTTTTTTACACTTGTGCCATTGATTTGTCATATTTTAGGTCTTGCTGTGCAGTTATCTTCATATAAATTCATAGTTGCAAGCTTAAGCAGCTGTACAAAGTCCAATATAAGGAGTTAGTGTTTGTTCAAATATGGCTGTATCTAGCCTGTGTCATTTACCACTAAACATTATGGAGAATTTGATGTGAACACTGATAAACTTATCATTATCTATTCAATTTAAGCAAAAATATTGAATTGCATGAAATTCTAAATGCTGGATCCTCTGCTCTGGTTTAAAAAAACAAACAAACAGGAAACTTGAGTTAGTTAGCGATGAAGAGAGTACAAAAACTACACGGAGAAAGACTCTGAAATTTAAACTTGCTCATAATGAAATTCAGCAACAGTTTAAACTCACCCTGATTTACTTTATAGGAAACGTATGCTACGTATTTTTGTTGTGGCACCTGCAGTGTTAAAATGTCCTTGAGAGACGTGCTTGAATGCCATCATACTTGCTCACTCCAATATCTGGCTGCATGAAAGCTAAAAAGAAAATACAGACTGTACGATTGGAAGGAACAGAGCTGTATGGCTACTAGGATTCACCTAGTAGAATTTAAAATAGCATTCTTCATAAATATATTCATGCGGACGGGAGAAATCATCTGCACCCTGCCTTGGGATGGGGAGGGGTGCATCTACGTAAGCACCATCACAAGTCTCCCAGTTCCCCTATTTCCTGTCAGCCAGGTCTATTTTTAGCTTCTGACGTCACTGGTCTCCTCTGATGGAGCCTCGTCACGGCCGATTACACCGAGCCAGGGGTGGAGGAGGTGTGTAGAGTGGGGCTGAACGAGCTGTAGTGGTGGGGTGGCATCATTGAGGTAAGCCCTGCTGCTACATATCACCCCCACCAACCCACCCTCTGGGAAGTTGCACCAATCAAATGTGAGGTGCTGAGCACATCACTGTGCTGGATACAGCTCTCCTCATCACCACCCCCACCTCCCCCAACCCCTCCTGATCTCTTTGTATCTCACTGTTTCTATGAACTGGGCCCATTTCATTCAGCATCGATTGCTTAATGGCCATCTTTCATTTATCACGCAGTATTATTGCTGGAGCGCCGGAGGCAGGGTGCACTAAAATTAGACACAGTAGCAAGCTTCCATTGCTCGACTGGTGCTCTATTTTCAGCTGTTATGAAAGGGGGAGTTCGCATGAATGAGAATGCATCTAATTGATAAAGATAGTCAGTTAATCGTACCCATGCAGTGGCCACATAATGGAGCTCTGAGGTCTCAGTCAGGTGAATTCCTTAGAATGGAAGAGGTTAAGCCGAGAGGACGCTGGCTCACGGTGAGCTTCAAATAGTGCAGAGATCAGCAGAGAAGAAGAATTTCTAAGCTGATAAGCTTTGACCCCCCCAGACAACACTCAAAGTCGAGTTCTCCTCCACTTCCTCTCTGCTCATGAAGGTTGTAGCGCCGTGCTGGCTCGTGCTTGGACGGTGTGTTATGAAAAGTACGGTTTGGTTCAAAGGTATTAGGAGGGAAAGGGAATTTACTGCAATAGTGAAACCTGCAACTGAAACGAATTAAATCTGATCATTTGTAGTTGTGCTGCTGTTTGCTGACAGAAGCTTTCCTGGAACTGACAGAATCCCATTTTTATCATACCAATAAAAAAAAAAATCAAAGTTTTCCAAATATGGAAAAAAAAAATACTGTGTGGTTATTTTCAGCATCTCTTTGTTGAGTACTTGGGGGCATATTTCGATGTCGCTGCTATGACGAGGTGAGAGCGCGAGCGGCGGGGTGGGTTATTGGTTGTCGTTGCACTGAGGCAACATGCCAGTGTTGACGTCAAACAGAGATGGTGAAGGGGAAAGATGTGCGTGAGTGTGTACTAGATTGTGAAAGCAGTAATCACAAGGTCACCTGTTTAAACTCAGAGGAGACAATCTATCTGAATACCTTTTTTATTTTTTTTTCCATTGTGCTGCCAACAAAAGTGGCATCCTGTGCTTTGTATTACTGTAATTTTCAGGTAGTCCACATGAACCCCGTTCTTGTGTCACTTTATAATTGTAGCTCCTTTGTGTCTGCTGTCAGAGATTCCATTATAATGATTTGGGGGCACTTTGGGAAATTGATTTGGATTTGCAGCCCTCTGCATTACTGTACTTTCAACTTCAGCCGTTCCAAAGAGGTGTAATTGTACCCTGTCTCACCACGGTCTTATCCTTTCTGTCTCTACATGCAGATCAGCAGCAGCTGCAGAAACTAGCTGTGCATCAGATTATTTGTGTGTTTGTCTGAGATGCTGATTCATATGTGAATTCTTTGTTGCCGGTCTCATGTTTTCATATATTTCTTGTTTAACAAAGATGTGCTTTTTTCCTATAGTAAGACTTCTTTTTTTAAAACTACACATTTACAATGCATTTCTTTGTTATTGTGGCTAGATTTTATCTTAGAGTATTATGCTCAATATTACATATGTTAATCAAAGTAGCCAACAATTATAGCAGTTAATAGCAGCTAATACTAATAGAGGTATTAACCTGACCTCTGAGTCACTGCATGCAATTTTAATCATGCCAAAAACTAAACTAAAATAAATAAAAATAAAACAATTTAAATAATTTTTTAATTAATTTAAAAAATTTAAATAATGGAATGAAATGAAATAAAATACATAACACCCTTTGAGGCCAGCTAGTGGGTAGGAACAACAGACAGGACAGAAAGAATACTTATTAATTTTTTTCTCTCTTCTCTTCCTTTTCTCTGTAGTTTTGATGTGGAGAATGGCCTGTCGGTGGGTCGCAGTCCACTGGACTCTCAGACTAGCCCGGGTTCTGGTCTGGTACTTCAGGCCAACTTTCCCCACAGTCAGCGCCGCGAGTCCTTCCTCTACCGCTCCGACTCAGACTTCGACCTTTCGCCCAAAACTATGTCCCGCAACTCTTCCACTGCCAGCGACCTGTGAGTATTCTTGGACGCTTTCTGTAATGTTTTAGCAACAGTAAGCCAAGAGATGTGGATCTTCTTTTGTTTTCAGTTTTTTAGTTTGTGGGGTTGCACAGCTGGATTTGTAAGGAAAATATATAGTTTGCTTGAGAGCACAAAAAAATTATCTCGTTATTCTAGAAAAATCATCTGAAGATATAGAAGAAAATATTAATTTAACACTTTATGTTTGACAGCACAAGTGTAAGGTGCTGAATACCTACAGATCATCTAATCTCTGAGTTTAACTCATCAGCTGAGAAACTGCACAGTAAAACAAACTATTTTCTGAATGAAAATGAAAACTCTCAAGTCTTCTTTTTTAGGTTTTTTGGGGTTTTTTTTTAATGTTAGTTTTAAATTTGATTCCACCAATATGTTGTAAAACTGTTGGGACAGGTACATGGTAGTTGCTTTTCTAAAAAAAAGCATGTCCTCACAGTTTGCATATAAGCTTTGTTTGCCATGTTATCCACTTTGTTAGGTACACCAGCTCAACTGCTCGTTGAGGCACATATCTAATCAGCCAATCACATGGGAGCAAGTCTGTGCATTTAGGCATGTAGACATGGTCAAGACAACCTATTGAAGTTCAAACTGAGCATCAGAGGAAGAAAGGTGACTTATGTGACACTGAACATCATGTGGTTGCTGGTGCCAGATGGGCTGGTCTGTGTGTTTGAAAACTGCTGATCTGCTGGGATTTTCCTGCACAACCATCTCCAAGGTTTACAGAGAATGAGCTGAAAACAGAAAAATCCAGTGAGCTGCTATTCTCTGGCTGAAAATGCCTTGTTGATGCAAGAGGTCAGAGGAGAGCGGCCCAGTTTGCAGAAGAGCATCTCTGAACGCATAACACATCAAACCACATGCACTACAACAGCAGAAGACCACAGTGGACCATACTCCTGTCACCTAAAATCAGGAAACTGAGGCTACAGCCTTAAAAAAATTAGACTATAGAATTTTTTTTTTCTTTGGGGGGGGGTGTCTGAAAGGGAGAATTGTGTCTTTGAAACAAGAGATTCACATCATGGATGTACAGCTTACAAATATGCAGCAACTCTGTGATGTTATCATGTCAAAATGGATCAAAGTCTCTGAGGAATGTTTCCAGCACCTTGTGGAATCAATGCATGAAGAATTAAAGAAGATTTGACAGCAAATGAGTGTCCGCCCCTGTACCATGAAGGTGTACCTAATAAAGTGGCTAGTTATGTATGTCGTTCAGCGTTTTTTTAGCACAATACAATATAAAATTTTAATTTAGATAAAGGGTTGAAATGATTTTACAGTACGCTGGTTGAACTCATATCATGAGATCACATTGATTATGTCAGTGTCCCAAAAAGTTGATTCTGTTCATCTGGACGTAGCGTTTTCAGTGGGAGAAACGTTTCGTCACTCATCCAAGTGACTTCTTCAGTCATTCCCACGTAAATGGCCTCCTTGACTCTCTGCTCTCGAAACGTTGCTCCCACTGAAAATGCTATGTCCAGATGAACAGAATCAACTTTTGGGATTTACTTACCTGGATGATTGAGCATGCATCAAGAAGATTATGTCAGTGTGTTAAAGACAATAAATTATAATAAATATATTTAGAACTATTTTAGTAAGCTCACCTAAGGTCCTATTTACACTCTAAGAACTACATTTTTGGCATCTGGCTTTAAAGAAGCTTCAGGCAGCACAGCTAGAGTTTAGAAATGTAAACACGAGAGCAACCAGTTTTAGGTGTAACTACAGTAAAGTCGCTAGCTAGCAGAAAACATGCTGGTAACGCTACGCTAGTTCAGCAACTAGTTTCTGTCTGTTTATACAGCTGAAGATTTCTCTTGTGCAGCTAGCAGTCTGTTTGAAGCCAGAGTGTAAATGGGGCCTCGACCACCAATAGCTGTCGCTCCTTTGTTTTGAAGGGAGGAGGGATTGAAGCATTGGGAAGTCAATTGGCTACCTCGGTGAGACAAAGTGTGAAGATTGCTGTGATTTTTCTGTCTATCTCTTTGGGCTGTGCCACACTGTCGTGAGTCATGTCTCCCACGCTTTTCCTGAACACGACCCGAACAACTTTATCTTGGATGCTCGGCTCTGAAAGCATCACAAGCGCAAAAGTCTGAGAAACAGTCCCAGCAAGCATTTGACAGATGCTGATGTGACGCCACCCGTGTTTCAGTCACAAACTTGACGACTACAATGGATTTTGGTATTTTACTAAACAATGCGGTGCTCATAGTCATGCATCAAAATGTTTGCTGGACGGTGAAGGCCGACTTATTGTTTTTCACAGGCAGCATGATTTCACCCTGAGGTCTGGAGGTGTCCGTGCATGTTGTCACCCTAAAGCTTCCAGAAAGCTTTAGCTGATCTAAAACTGGTTTCCCAAGCATCCAAAGCATGAACTCTGCTCCTCACCTGCATGTTGTTCTAGTTATACAAATAAGTCTTAGAGGCATTTTTTGTCCCTCATAGATAAACTTAATATCCCATCATTTTTAACCTTTAGTGGGATTGGTCTTTTTTAACATTTCCCATGAGATATAGCTTACTAGTAGCTTGTTTTATTTGTGAGACTGATTTTTTTTTTTTTTGAAAGACTCAATCTTGTTGTTTAAATGTGGCCTGATAACAAAACCAGTTTGGTTAAATTTAGAGCTCAATCAAAGTGAATACTAAAACATCACTAAATGCAAGTTTAACTAATTAACTTAAACTTTAGTCCTTAGATACAATATGAATACTTGTTTTTTTGCCTAGTGGCTAGTGCTAGCCTTTCTAACATTCATCCTGCTCCTCTGTTCCTTATTGCCAATTCTTAATTACCATGTAGTCACAAAAACAATATATCTATGAGGTGTAGCACCTTTGCCTCTAAGAAGGATTTTGTGTAACTAATACAATGTGTTGTTCTCTTCCTTTGTCTAGTGTGATATTCAGACCAGTCACGGTCTCATCCAACTGCGACGTTCCTGTTCAGTTAAATATCCCAGTAACAGCAACCTGACTGTTGTCATGATTTGTGTGTTTGTGGTTTGAGATTCTAGAATCACAGGATACATCCTGAGCCGCTCTGTCCCCTCTCACATGGCCTTTTTTTTTTTTTTTAATTTGCAGGCATGGAGAAGACATGATAGTGACTCCATTTGCACAGGTTAGTCACATATGCTTGTTGCTGATCCTGTAAGAGTTTCCGTTGTTTGCTGTCATCAAGTCAAAGCCAAATGCAGGATCGAGTGTGCCAGCACTGATACTATGGCAGAAGCAAGCCGGCAACCTGTACGGCAACAGGCCAAACACAGCACAGGCTTTACAGTTTCACAGACACAACATCAAAATGAATGTTTTGAGGATTTTTGTTATACACGTGCTACTTGAAACAGTTATTTGAACTATGTGAAGATCTGCTGATGAATCCATTAAGCCAACAAGTAGCAAGATACATGTAAGCAGTTCATGAAGAAACAGTCTACAATGAAAGCATTATTTTTTTTTTTCCATGGTGTAAACAGTTAAGCGGAGGTGTTTCCAAGTCTCTCTCCATATGGTGCATATTGATTTACTGTATATTATGTTTTTTTCTTATATCATAATACACTATTCTATGAACTCCTGGAAGCCCTGTTTTCACAGCCGACTGTGAATTTCATCAAAGCTACTATATATCCACTGATGATGTATTCAAAAAAATATATGTTTACAGAAGTGTTCGTGTTACCAAGAAAGGTGTTGAGATCTGTCCCATGAAGTGTGACGTGAAATATTTGTCGTTTCTGCGGGAAATTGTTTCCATTCAAAGTAAATCAGTCTAATTTGGGGTGTGGTGCTGTCCAGATGCTCCGCGTGGCTTCTTGCTGGCCCTTACTCATCAGTTTGAGAAATAAGACATGGTTAATTTTTCACAGACAACACCCACACACATTCTCTTTGTACTGAACAGCTTGTTCTTATTTGTGTGTGTGTGTGTGTGTGTGTGTGTGTGTGCGTGCGTGCGTGTGCGTGTGTGTGTGTGTGATCATCAGCAGCCTACTAATATGATCTGTGTACATGTGATAATTCCAAGCTATTATCCAATATTCACTCTACAAAAGTTTATCATCAGTAAATGTTAGATATCAGAAAGAGCAGCTTTTGAAACTCTAGAGCTTCAGCATGCCTCCTCTCTTACATTAGGCTTTTGGAAGTTAGCTGAGCTCAAATAGTCCCAACAGCGACATGAAACCCTTCAAGCCACTTTGGCTCCTGCATGCTGTGCCTGTAAAGTGTGATGTTTTTAAACCACTTAGCTTTTCTATTCTTACTCAAAGTCCATTTTGCATTTTCATTTAGATGTTAAAAGCTCCCAATAGGGTCTTTAAAAATGGTTAAAGGTTCCATCAGTGATTTGTATTCATAAATAACAATAATAAAATACAAATATCAAAGTCACTATATTCATGGTAAGAAGTTTAAAAAAAAAGGTTCAGCCAGCTAGAAGAATAGTTCTTTATTTTGAAAGGAAATTGGTTCATGTATTTTTTTTTTTTTTACCATTTTCTAGGTTCTTGCCAGTCTACGAACGGTGAGAAGTAACTTTGCTGTTCTGACACATCTGCAAGATCGTGTAGGAAACAAGTAAGAGCACGAACACGATGTGGAACGGATGACTAATTTGCTCTTTTGTTATTCTACCAACACCTCATCTGTTTCGTGTTTCAGGCGGCCATCAAGCAGCAACCAGCCGTCCATGTGTAATCCATGTCTTACAGGTCAGTGTTAATATCCCCAGGTGATGGGACACAGTGAGGTTCTAGTTAGGAATGAAGCTCTTTCTCTGTGATTAATGGTGACTTTCTCATAGAAATTGAACATGTTATTGTCTTTTTTATTAAATACAAAAAGAATAAGGTGATTGTTGATTTGGGTAAATCTGAAAGATGTGCTTCTTATAGTTAAACCCATACAAATATAACAATGGTGATAAATGAATGGTGAAGACATTAACAGTCAGGACAGGTGCAGCATGACAAGAACAAGTTTTCTCCTACCAAGATCAACAGCAGACTCCTCAGCAGACCCACGGAACATGTTAAAGATGTGGATGTTTTCCCAGCGGTCCCAGGTGTTAACTGCAACGTGTGTTTGTATGACCGCTGACCTTTCAGAGGAGCCTTACCAGAAGCTGGCAATGGAGACCCTGGAGGAGCTGGACTGGTGTCTGGACCAGCTGGAGACCCTGCAGACAAGACATTCAGTCAGCGAGATGGCATCCAACAAGGTGAGGTGACTCAACTCAGCTGTGTCCATACCGATCATTAAAGCTGTGAAGAGGTGCAGGTGGAAAACAAAAGCCTCCGATCTCTGACCATTTATTTATTTATGTATTTCATTATTTATTCATTCATTCTCCCCCCCCCCAAGTATGCAGTCTGTTTGGTTTGACTGTCTGTTAGCAGTCTAGCATCCAGTTTTCAAGGTATAATTTTCAAATTTTGTGTGATGGTAGATATTGATAACAGCTCAAGCTGAGTTAATTTGGTGAAAATCGGGTCACCAGATATAAAAATCAATAAACACTTTATATTACTCATTTACTTTTTTTCTGGAGTACTACTATACATTGACTCTAATCCTTTAACTTTTTCTTTGTACTTTAGTTTGTAGAGTGAGTACACAGACTGGCTGTGACTGGGTTGTTTTGTAATAAGGTAGATGTAGGGGAAAAAGTCAGTGTGTGCAAAGAGCTTTGTAATCTAACCTCATGCATCAGCTACACACTACACTACAATCCTCACAACTAACACTAGATTTTCAGCTTTTTCATTGTAGTGCAACATTGTTTTCACTGTTCACAAATTAACTTCGTACAGGAGGAAAATTAGATTTCAGGTGTGCGTAAATAACACTACTGTTCATGAATGGCGCCTCTCTCCACTGAGCGTCCATCCTTGCTGGCTATTCCTGCTGTCTGGCTGCAAACCCTCTCCTTTCCTCACTCAGCCAATCATATTGCTTTCCTCCACTCAGCCCCTTAAGTTAGAGAAATGTGATTGGTCAAAGAAGGGGGAACAGCATGCGGGGCAGGGGGGGGCAGGGGATCCTCACAGACTCTCCCTCGCTCTACCTCCTGCTCTCCCTCTTTATGTTTATCATTGACAGCGTGTGACAGTAGTTGGATGAGAGACTGCAGTCACACCCTGATGGCAGAGCTGTTTTCCTGCCTCCTCTACCTCAGCTATACCCCACCCTGTCCCTTCAGCACTACCCCCCACTTCATCTTCAGGACTGCAGCTGGGAACTATGGGAACTTTAATTTTTAAAATGGACTTTTTTTTTCATGTCCAGACCATCTCTGCTGAGCATGGAGCAGAACTGGTCTGGCAAATTACAGCCTATTACTAAGCAAGCAAACTTGGATTTTAGCCTCCACTAACATCAACATGCGTGGGCTGACATGCCTGCGTCGGCTCTCTGGGTTTGTCTGTACTGGAGACTCAGACAGGTGAGCGACAGGGAGCTCTGCTGGCTTTCCTTGTTTACAATGGGATCTACTGATCAACAGTGCAGGCTTTGCAGTGGGCTGAATGCTGAGTGAGCCCGCCTGTCGGATCTGACTCAGGACAAGATCCACAAAGGGGCTGAACGGTGTGTGTGTGTGTGTGTGTGTGTGTGTGTGTGTGTGTGTGTGTGTGTGTGTGTGTGTGTGTGTGTGTGTGTGTGTGTGTGTGTGTGTGTGTGAGAGAGAGTGAGTGCACAGTGTGTGTGTGTACG
>VVHJ01054944.1:0-43091 GCA_015107715.1 Tylochromis polylepis
GATTTTTTCCCCCCCCCCCCCCCCAAAATAACCCAGGTTACTACAGCAGAGAACTAAAAGCGCATCTTAAATGCATTCCAGCAAGATGTCACCAGCTGAACTACTTCTTGTTGTATACAAGTCTGGAGAATGCAGCTGATAAAGCAGCAGCTCTGACATGCTCTGAGGGAAAGTTTCGCACTACTCGAAAAATGCTTTCCCCGCAGTGCTGAAATGATTAAAAGTGAATTCTTCCTTTCACTCTATAACATAACCACTCACGTGGATTGACTCATGCCAGACTTCAGATCCAGATCTGTGGTCTTGTTTAACTGATAAATGGCTCAACTTTACTTCAGCTTGCTGCCCATGACTTGAAAAAGCTTTAAAAAAAATTTTGTTTTGCATTTGTGTTATTTTTATGTATTGGCAAGGTACATTTTGTTTCTTAAACCTGATCGGGTGAGTTCAAGTTTTGATCTCTCTCCCCCTCCCTTCCTCTTACTCTGCATGTGTGTGTGTGTGTGTGTGTGTGTGTGTGTGTGTGTGTGTGTGTGTGTGTGTGTGTGTGTGTGTGTGTTTGTTTCGGGGGTGGGGGGTGTCAAACTAAAATACACTTGTGGAGACCTCTAGTGTAAAAAGGCTCCGTAGCAGGTGTGCAGATCTGGTTTGCTGGCAGATTTTATCAGTGTGGAAGTCACAGCCATGAAAGAAGATGCAGTCCAAAAATGTTATGTCTACAGATGACATCAAAATGAAAGTCAAATTTGAAAAAACAGTGGACTTAGGGAGACTTTGTGATATGTCATGTGTTTTCCCCTTATCATTATGATCTCACAGAACAGTTAAAAAAAAAAGGACAAGGGGTCAAATGAGAGAGATGGTAAACAGATATGTGTGAGTTGGGGCTGTGATGTCAGTACTTCTTCTTTTTCTTTTGGCAGGGTTCTTATTGGTTGCTACGCAGTATCAAATATCAGTATGATATAATACTCAATTTTTCACATTCACTTGTTTTTTCTCTCACCACTTTAAATGTGGAAACTGGGGCAGCGAGTTTCATGTCAACTGCTTGGCCTGTAGCAGAGAGCATGACTCAACTGCCTGATTCTCACTACATGGGAACCACCTCTGCTGAACACATAAAACTCTGTTGAACCTACAGAGGGAATTTACCCTCTGTAGGTTCAACAGAGTGTTTCAGCAGTGTATGGTATATTCAACCTTTTAAAAACACAGCCCACTTCAGTGCTGTACTGACTGGGATGGATTTAAAGGGTATGCATGTCAGTTCTGTTATCTCCTTCAAACTCTTTTGAACACTACGTGCTTTTTTTGTTGTTCTTTTCCAGACTGCAGTAGTTTCTGTTTCTAGCTTGGCCAATCAAATTTGCTGGTGCTTCTTTAGTGACGTCTGTAATTTGCTGCTCTGCAGGTTGTTTTGCACAGGATGTGTTCTGTTATCGTCAAATTCTTGAAACCAAGATCTCCGTTGCCATCTAGTGGTCTCTTGTCTCCTTATTGTGGTAAGATAGTTGGAGTGTTCTTGTTTACGGCCTTGCAACTCGCTAGTTAGTGTGTAGGCCACAATCACGTCATTATTCTCCTCATCAGCGTGGACTTTCTAAGTATTTGACATCTATCTGTGACTCACGTTTGCTTTTGGTTTTAAAATACAGCCAGACAGGGCTCTTTCCGTATGAGTGAATGCTGAATTCAGTGGGTGGAAAATGCCCAGAAGCAACAGTGGGTGAGAAGGCACAAAACTGGGAAATATCAGGCAGTCAAGAAATGCACATAATCATGTATTAGATGTTTGTGTAGGGTTAAATGTGTGGGCTTAAAGTAAAGAATTACCCGAATAATCAAAAATGAATAAACAACACAGCATTTGGTCACAGGTCAAATCAAGTGCTGAACAAAAGAAGGAACTCTGTGCTCGTGTGCGTCACCTTCACACTTCACAGCTCTTGCGTGAGATTTTGATCATAAGATTGTGTGCAGAGATTGGAAAGATACCCCTTCTGTGGTTTCATGCAAAAAAACAAAAACTGTTGCTAAGCGAGTCAAAATAGATTTCACACCCGATAAGTGCACAGGCATCTTGCAGGCAATGGGTGAAAGCACAACTTTCAGAGCAGAGACACAGGTGCCTCAGGTGAAGTAAATAACTTTGAATGGGGCTTAGATGACAAACACTCCAGGCTGCTAACGCTCATGTGTAGATAACAGGGCTTGAAATGCTGCAAAAAAATGTTCTCTAGCAGACCTCAGTGAGTAACTAGTGTAGCAGACGTGGGTTGAGTGGGAGGGAAAATCGTGTGTTCTTTGTGCAGTGATGCAACACACACTGCTTACACTGATTCAGAAACAGCAGTGGCATCTGCTCCGGGTTGATAAGATCAGCAACAGTCCCCTCCTGATACCTTTTCATAGTTTATCTCTTTAACCGATCTTCGTCACAGTAAAGACATTCGTTCACTATTACTGTACACTTCTCTTCCTCCTGATTTTAATATTCTCACTTTGCTTTTCATTGTTTCCCCGCAGTCCTTCCAAATGTCAAACTTCATGCGAAAATAAAGAAAGAACAAAAAAATGTGTTAAAGGTGTTGCGCTGACTATCGCAAACAATTAATCCCCTCTAACGCCAGGCTTAATGCGGCTGCTGTTTTAGTTGTTTTTAAAAAAAAATATTTAATAATCTTAATGAATGACTGCTTGCAGCCATGTAAATTAAGGGTTTTCCCCCTGCTTTCTAATCATGCCAGGAATACAGATTTATCTCACCGTCAAGCACTCAAAAGTTTATGGGAAATCATTAATGAATACTAATAACACACATTCTCACGGGGGTGGATATGAATGCACAATATATGTGTACAGAAGTTTCAGTAACGCTGACTTTGCCTTGTACGTTTAATGGCAAAAGAGGACAAAATAAGTTATTTACAACACGTAGTAACATGTGAACACAATCTTCTGTACAAAGAAATATACATGCAAAAGTAAAAATAAGTCATACTAAGACATTCAAGATGACATTTCTGCAGTCTTGTTTTAGGTGTATTTAAAATATGACAGTTATGAGGTTTACATCCCGGGTGTGGGCGAACTGCCCGACCCTTCTCTGTACATCTTTACATCGTGAGCAGGCTGGGTTTCCCAGAAAGTCGTTTCATTGCTTCGATCGTATTCCTATCGCGAGCGCGCTTTGACAAAGCGATGATCAGAATAGTTTCAGGGAAACCCTTATCCACATTAATAAATAAAAATGACACGAAATGAAAGACGGAGACTTTACAGACCAGACGGACAAGTCATTAAACTCAACATTTTATCGACAGCAACTGACAACCTTCAAATAAAACAAGAAGTGACGAAGTTTTTCATTTTTACCAACCTCTCGAACTTAATTCACTGGACTGGCACTTTAAGAAAAGAAAAAAAGCTTTTAAACAACTTTTTAACCTAAAGACGTCATCGTATTTAAATGAAAACAACTGGCAGAGACCTTTTTACCACGGGAGACGCCTGTTAATGCTGATCAAAAAAAACAACAAAAAAACGGTAGTTCTGGGGTTGTTATTGTCTGCCAGAAGGAAAAATTCTTTCATCAGTGCAGTCCATGGTGATTTTTTTCACCCCAGACCTATTGCTTGGTGAAGATATCAACCAATGCGGTCTAGCAACATACACTAGTATCTACCTACAAGAGCCAAACAAACTCACACAGCAAACAACTTTGTGCACGGCTTGAAAAAAACCCAACCCCAAACCGAAAAGAAATTAAAAAAAGACAAGTCAGTATAATCTTTTTCAGCAATAAACCACCAAACAATCTTCTTATTACAGTAAGAATAAATAAAACCACAAGGAACCTTTGTAAACGCTCATATGCCTCGCCTCTGCTCAGTGTGGTCTGTTATAACTCAACATGACAAATCATTAAACAAACAAACAAACGTATTAGCAGGAAAACAAAGCAGAGCCAACTTTGGTATTGTTACAAGAAAACAAAAGCGAAACGAGGACGACATGAAAGAATAAGTGCCTATATTTTATGGATACACATTTTTATACATTATTTTGGAAAAACTCTCCATTTGTTGCAGGGTTGTTTTTTTTTGCGGATATTAATACTGAACTTAATACATAAGAGTTAACACAATACAGACATCTATTGCAGTACCAGGTACGTACATGCCTTTTTAAGAATACGGCTACAACACAAGTTTTCATAAATAGTTGCATAAATGTTAAAGCTGCGACATTGCACATGGGAACCTAGTAGCGGTTTGTTCCGGCGGTCCGCAGGGACTCACTGAAACTCAGCAGATGGAACAGTTTTTGTTCGTTGAGAGATAAATCCGTCAAAATGAGAACGAAAAGCGGGAAAACCGTTATTTACAAATAAGGCGGACGCAGGTAAAAATCTGAGAAGCTCTATCGGGATATTCTTTTTTTGCTGAGTAGTTTTAATGCTTTGTTCAAGTTAGTTTCTCTTAGTGTCACAAACAGAAGTGATTTAACCTTTGAAACTGAAGCAGGAGAATAAAGAAAAGCAAACTATTGCACTGAATGTAAGTTTCTGCAAAACGTGGTTTTGGTAGTTACATCTCTCTCCAGAATGAGTGGACCCTGCTGATGGGTGCCACTTCACCACGCAAATCTCACTTCCCTTTTTTTTTCTTTTCGTTTTTTTCTTTTTCTACTCACTGACTACCCTTTGTTTCCCAAAAGGTTATGAATAAAGACAGTTCTCTGTTTCCTCGCTGTACATTTTGTTTCATTTACAAAAAGTAATCTCTCGTTACAAAAAAAACATTTTCTTGTGTTCAACCGAAAGCAGCCTGAAATATTTCTATTATACAGTATTCTTCTTCTTTTTTTCTTTGTTTAACACTGTCCGAAACGCAAGACTCGCTCACGCTGGCATGTTGAGAAAGCTTGGTTTTCTCCCTGCTGAGTCAAGGTTTTGAAATCTCAAATGGATTCCAAGAGTTCGCTTGTTGTGCAGGCATAGTGACGGTATGCCAGGTTTAAGGAGGGGAAGGACTTGGGGGTTCAAAGGGTTTAATCGGCAGAGGTTAGTCAGTCAGTCGGCAGCAGCAGCAGCAGGACTTTTGTGGCTTAGTGAGGGAAAAGGGGATTGTAGCAGGCATGTCGCTGGTGGTGCTCTCAGCAGGCTTCTAACAAGGATCAAGTGAACGAAGAGCAGCAGTGGAAGAAATTCCTTCTGGTCGTGTTTACCTGGTAACATACTGTCAGGTCTGGCTGAGCAGGCGGCTGTGAAGGAAGGCCTTAATGGTGCCTATGGGCCGGACATCATTCTGGTGTTTCCGTCTCTCGATGAAAGAAATGAGCCTGGATGTGTCCAGATGTGTGCCGCAATGATTCCGAGATGGTGACAGTGTTGGTGGCTGTGTGGGATTTAAGGTGGAGTCACTGCTTGATACACCTTGAGGCTGGAGCCAGGGCTCCTCGAGGCAGGATGCAGCGGGGGGCCGTCGCTCTGGCTCGCTCTGGAGCAGCAGGCAGATGAAGTCTCTGGCAGCTGGGCTCACACCCTGGAAGTAATCCTCAGGGAAGCTAAAGTCCAGGCGACAGATGTTCAGACACGTCTCCTCAAGGCTCTCATCCAGGAACGGAGAGGCGCCGCTCAGAACCACATAGGTCACCACCCCTGTAAATCATCCAGTCCATTAATACATCAGTTGGTCAAAGAACAGCTTAGCCAAATTAAATGAATTCATTCAGCTCATTTTTAAATACCTCTTAATAATTAATATACCTTTATATTAATCATGCACAAAAGCAGCTTGGAATAATGCAGCTGCTGAAATATTAAAGCACCGTGACTATAACAATAACAATCCTCTGTTAGATAATTTGTCTGATTGTTGGGGTTTTCACTGCATTATTGCAGGGTATTTACCTTACAATATAAAAGTGCCTTGAGGCGACTGCTGTTGTGCTTTGGCCCTATATAAATAAAACTGAACTGAACTGAATCATTAACTTTACACTGCACTCCCTTACCCTGTACTGATATACAGTATATATATTTTTCTGATGAAACTCATTATTTACATATATAGCAGTAGAATATCACCTGAAGCCTCAAAATATTGAAGTTGAACCCCAGTTAATAGATTGCTGCACGGCTGGCAAGTAGAAATTGCGACTGGGGATTCAAATCACTTTGCATCCCCAGAGAGGCTGACTGACTGACTGCACCACTGAGGAAACACTCGTGTTAACACACCTGGCTCAGAGGTTGAGATGATAGTATCGCATGAGCAAAATGGGGGTATTTTTGTCTATTTTTGTATCTTAGTCAAATATCAACAAGCAGCTCTTTGCACATACTGATAAATAAGAAAAAAGAAACATGTATTTAATACTATTACAGCGGGTTTCTGCAGCTGTGATTGTATATTCGAGTATACAAAGAGTTCTCTAATGCAGAAATCAGCAAGATACAAATCTATTGGACTGCGTATGGGATTTCTCTACAGACCTAAGCTCCAGAGGTCAGACATCAGTGAGACGGGCTGACCCAGGATCAGTTCAGGAGCAGAGAACTCTGGGCTTCCCAGAAGAGGATGGATGTAAGAGGAGGGGGGGTTCAGTTGGACAGCATCACCAAAGTCTGTCAGCTTGATCACTGGCTGGGAGGACACATGCTCCACCACAATGTTTTCAGGCTGTGGGAGCAGGATAGGAGGATTTAGAACACAATCATCAGACCTAGAGAAGCACAACAGCAGTGCAACAGCTTCCCCAAAATAAGATTTAGATTGCAATGCTTTCATTTGTTTGTTAAATTGTTTACTTTGAGATCAAGATGCGCTATCCTCCAGCTGTGCAGGTAATGGAGAGCTTCAAGAATATCTCTGAGGTATAAAGCAACCTTCTCCTCTGTCAGGTTGCCCCAGCTCACGATGTAGTCCAGGAATCGCCCCTGGTCTGCCCTGATAACAGAAACACAACATGCATTTTATTGTTTTGTTTTTTTTACTGAAAAATCTGAGTATGTTTTTCCAACCGATGAGATGTCGCAGCAGCTTTACTTACATCTGTAGTACCAGTACATAGCTGCTGGCTGTCTCATATGTGTCTAGCAGCTTGACCAGATTGGGATAGTTTAGATTCTGGAGGAGTCTGATCTCCTGCAGGACCTGTTCTCGACGCAACAGCTTCTTGTTAACATGTTTTGCTGCAACTGTGCGTTTACTCCCTCTCTGGTCGCACCGCTTAGTCACTGAGAACCGACCCCTGCAAGGTAAAAATTAGTAGTTAGTAAAATGAAACTTGAGGAATAAGACATTTTATTTGTGTTTCACTTTGATTTACTTTAACTGATTTTAAAGATCCCAGGAACAGACTCACTTTGTCGATTATTAATATCAGCTTATCCAATGTACAACCTAATTTCCAAAAAAGACTTGTGACGCTTTGTGAAAATGTAATTTCTCAGTGCTTAGTAAAGTTTTAACTTGTATTTGTGAAGCAGTCACAAATTGTGTTAAATGATTTGAATATTACTGGATTCTGTAATCAGCTACTAAGGAATAAGCAACTCATTCCTCATTGAAATACCTTCATTTGTATCGTGTATCAGTACTGCTATTACTACTACTACTATTTATATGAGTGCAGCTCCTGATTTATTAGCTTTGATGTGGTCGAGATGCACTGCGTGACAGGAAAACACACCTTCCTAGTTCAGTAATCTCTGTGTACTGGGACTCAAAGCCGTTCTTCCAGAGGACTTCGCTGCCATCATCAGGGGTTCCTGAGAGCACACAGTGAATTCACAGTAATTCAAGTATACTAATCAAAGGTCAAATTCATGTTTTAAATGTTTCAAACACCTGCGTGGCATAATATCAAAAGACATACACGATGACAGGACTCTCACCTGACACTCTAAGACTGGCAGAGGAGGTGACAGCGCCTGCTATGTTTGTAGCAACACAGGTATACACGCCGCTGTCCTCTACAGACGCGCCCGTGATGCACAGGGACGCCTCTCCGGTCTCACTGCAGAAATGGAGAATGAATGGAAACAAACCATTAAGTGAAATTCACCAACTGATACTGTAATTTGCACACAGTTATTATGACTTCATACTCTGCTCTAACAACATGAATGTGTTAAATGAGTTTGTTAGCAGCACATCTGCACCTTTACTTCACGGGCCAATGTAAGATTTGGGCTTTTCTGACTAAAAATCATTAAAAGAAATTCAAGTGCACCCCCCAACCCCCCAAAAAATCTGATTAATACAGTAAATGTTTTAAACCTGTAGGTCATGCTGTAATGTCCGTTGTTGCTCAGAGAGTTGTTGTGAGGGCCACGCCAAGTGACTGTTGCTCGGGGGCGGCCACAAACTTTACATCTCAGGGTAACTGCGTTGCCACTCTCACATGTTGCATCACTAACTGGAATGAGGAACTCTGGAGGAGCTAAAAAAACCAGACAACAACAACAACAACAACAACAACAAAAACAGTAAAGCTTAGTGTTTATCTTTCTGAATTTTTACCCCAAATGCAAGTTACAAAATTTAAAGGAAAGATTTTGCTCCTTGGCTGAAGCAACAACGTGCACGCACCTTCATAAATAAAGTTGGGATTCAGAAGCTGAAATGACAATTTGAAGACAGAATTAGATTTCTTGCACAAATTACAGTTGGGGGGGGGAGTTGGTGGGGTGACACTTTTCTACCTTGACAGAGACTTTGTTGGCCAGGCTGTCCTGAGACTTTCGGTAGCCGTTCTCAATTTTCCTGCCCTCCTTGTCTCTTTTCTCAGACTTCCGGCGAATGCGCAGTGCTGTGTGCCACGATAATGACTTTCTAACCAAAAACAAGAACAAAATGGAGAAGTTTCAAGTTTCATGTTTGCAAATCATAATCACTGTGACTGTCATGTTTTCTCTTGCAACCTAAAAAGGAAGGAAGGCTGCTTATTCTTACTTTATGGTGCCTTCGGGGATCTCAGGTGTGACTGAGGATGTGGTGTGTCCTAACACATAGCCAGGGATCCAGCCCTCAGCCGCAGGGCAGTGCTCATTGGCCGCCCGGTACACCAGGAACATGTTTTGCTGGTTGCTTGCTAGCATTTGGACCACCTCACCCTGCACCACACTGATCTCATCCTCCTTCACTGCCACATAATCCTGAGTCACCAACATGGTGGACACGCTGCTGCTGCTACTACTGCTTTCACTCTGTCAGGAGGAGAACACATTAAAACATGAGCCACGAGACACTTTAAATATCGCAGAACATGTTACTGCACATATGAACTAACACATTAACACACATGAAAGTACATAAATGCACATATGGCTAAAAGGGAAGTACAGAAGTGCTACTTCACACCAATCAAATGGATAGTTTGATTGCAGGGAACATATACAAAAATGAAATTGAGAATATGTTGAACGCATGCAGTGCAAAATGCTTTGTTTGCTTGTTTTTTTTGTCGAAAAAGCACTTATTTGTATTTAGAGCGACGGGTTGACAAGTTAGACTGAGAAGTTACAAAAGTACAGAGCTTATGATCCCCCCGGGCAGGAATGATGAAATGCGGAACTTTATGTTTTCAAAGACAAAGACAAGTTTTCAAGAAGAGGTGCTGAAGACACTTTGAAACAAACAGGGCAGGTTGTGGAAGTTAAAAAAGCAGTTCGTGCAATCACAAGCTTAGCCTGTGTGAAGTGAGAAACCAACTCACCGGATCAAAAGCCATTTCAAAAAGAAATTCTGTAGGTACTGTCAGACAAACAAGGCTGGTTGCGGAAAGCAAAACGCTGTTTGTGCAATCATAAGCTTAATCTCTGTGAAGTGTGAAACCATCTTACCAGAAAAGAAATGTTTTGTTTTGAAATGTGCTAATGTTTTAAAAAAACAAAGGAAAAAAAACTTTCCATAGGTTTTGAAAAGAGATTAGAAGTTATCATCTGATGGAAAAAAGAGATAACATGATTTTGAAATGGCACTTGTTAATGTTTAGTAGCTACAGTTGGAAAGTAAATGTATACTGAAGCTCAGAGAGTGTCTTGAAAAGCAGATACAAGTTTCTCTGTGACTCAGATCCACACTGTTAGTAGTTTCCGGGGAAAGGCAAAAATTCTCCCTCACACACACGGTTGGTGAAGTTAGTGCACTCAGTTAGGTGTTATTCTTCAGTCATTCAAGTGTTTCAGCAGCAGTAGTAGTTGTTGCATGTACAAGCCATTCTCAGAGCCAGCGGCAGGTTGAGTGACTGACAGACAGGCAGCCACTGAGGGTGAGGTTAGTGACTAGTAAGTACTCTAGGCCTCGCTGAAGCCTGGGCCTCGACTTGGCATCTTACCCCGTTGCTCTGGGTGGAGTGTATGGACTGCTCGCTGGTGGAGGAGCAGGTGCTCATGCGATCTATGTCCTTACTGTGGTTGGAGTGGCGGTGATGAGAGGGCGTCCCGTGAGTTCCTCTGCCCAGAGAGTCGCCTCCACTGCCACCATTGTCACTGGGGTAGGAGAAGGAACCTGGCCTGCTGGCAGGAGAGGGAGGCATAGCGGGGACTATAGCCCAGAAAGCGTTGCCTTTATGAGCTGGGCTGGAGGGGACAAATGCTTCCTTTCCTCCTCCTCCTCCTCCTCCTCCTCCTCCTCCAGGAGTTTGAGGTAATATCAGAGGTGAAACTGTCCCAACTCGAGGGCTTTTGAGATGAAAATTCAGAGGAGCCACTGGCATCTGTGGTCTGCCAGCCATTTGATGCTTCGACATTTCCTCTGAGCCTCCGAGAACCTGTCTGACACTGCTGTCCATACTACCTGATGGCCTGTTACTGTTATTACTGTTACTTCCATGAGGACTATCCAGCATCCTCATCTTAGGGACCTCTGAGGCTAACAGCTCTCCATTTGCTGTGTTGTCTAAACGGGGGTTAGAGGGGAGGGACTGAAGCGGCTGTGGGTGGCAGAGTGACCACATACCTGCTGATCTGTCGGGCCCCTCAGGGCCCGGGGGGTGATGGTGATGAACAGGCTGGGGGAGGCGTGAGGACGGCTGGGGGATGCGAGATGGTCGGGAGCGCGGGCCGCACAGGGAGGAGGAGCTACCCCCCGGTCCTCCAGAACTGCCTTCCCCGCCACCTCCTCCCCCCATATTGCAGGTACTGTTGGAGCTGCTGCCTCCTGGTAGACCTGCAGTACTGCTGCTGCTACTGCTAGGTGGACCGCTTGGCCCACCACCTCCCACATGGTTCCTCTGATACTCTATAGGGGATGTCAAAGCTGTGGGAGCGGACAAGTGTTATTTTTTTTTTTTTAACAACTTAATAGCCCTCTTAAACTAAAAGGACCAAGAGTGTCAAAATGTTTTATGTAAAAATGCAACTTTGTGTGTTACAGTATTAAACACAACAATTTCTTACCATTGAGGAAATTTCTCTGGTTCTCCAGGATCTGGCTGACCTGATGGATCCAGACTTGACTGACTCCTGGGCTTGGTGAATGGAAAGTGTACCTCTCCAGGTTGCCACTAGATGACCTGGAGGTCAGTGTGAACTTGCAGGGGTCATCTGCATTGTCTTCTAGACCCAACCAGCTCACCTGAAGTTATGTGGCAGGGAAGGGTAAAGAGATAAAGATATATGAAATAAATTAGAGGAGGTTTAGCTTCATGATCAAGAGGTACGATCCAAAGTAAGTTCATACAAGTTCACAGCTGGTCTCAAAGTTATTTAGGTGAACTGTATTCACCTTGATGCTGTTCTTGAAGAGGTAGCCAGGAGTAGAGAAGCCCTTCTTTTTGTCCAGGGGTTCACTGAAGATAACTATCTGCTCAAACAGAAACACTCTCCTCTCTTTCATCCTGGATAGGAGCCCTCCGTCCTGGTCTGAAACCATGAAGGTGTCTTGGAGAAGCAATCTGCCCTGAGCCACAATTTTACCCTGAGAAACAAACAGGCAATCCAAAGAAAGATCTAGATGGTGAAGGAGTTTTCTTAAATAGTTTTACTTTACTGGATAAGATATTAGAAAAAAATGAAAGCTAATCAAACACACACACACACACACAAAACCACAACAAAAACTGGCAACAAACTACAGATGCAAAAACAAGTGCACACTGACACCTAGTGACAGTTGATTGAAACAAGACAAAACGTGCAGCATTTCCTCTATTGTATTATTTATTCTGGAAACATTCACACAAGGGCAGACTTACATCAAAGCCTTGAAGGCGTCCAACATTCATCATGTCATTGCAGCGTTTGGGGACCACACACATTACTTCTACAGCTTTCTGTGGAAGAACATGAGAGAAAATCAAAGTTAAAGAAAAGCTACTTGCATATTAGACAAGTCACTACGAATATAAATCTAGTTATGATAGTTTCAAAGCATTCAGTGTGAAACACAGCAGATTATCATTGCTTCATTAGTTTTGTGCTGAAGCCTGTTCTTTTTGTCGTATTGTACCTCCAGCTCTGTCGCATCCACTCCAGCCTTCTTAGAAACTTTGAGAAGATCCTGTGAAGAAGTTAACACAGATGTAAGGAGAGAAATTCCGATTGTGCTGATCATACTTTATGTTGTATAGAAAACGATTTACCTTCAGTAGAAGTTGGTACTTCATTATGCGCTGGACAGGTTTGATGAGCAAGTCAGTGAGCTGCAGTCTGTGTCCCAGTCGCTGCTTCAGGTCCTGAAGAAAAATAAAAATATATCACGTCTGGGGCCTGACTCATGACATGGACAGTGCAATACAGATAGCATTCTGTGGCTATAAGGTGCAAAATGATTAAACAATCTTACTTCAAAATATGTATCAATATACTCTGACACGATGTGCTCAGACTTAGGCTTGTTTTGGCAGTACACAATATACATGTGCAGTCTCCGTTCCTGTATTTGGAACAAAAACAGAAAAGAATGTTACAGATAAGAACATGCAATACCCTCTTTAACAAAATCATGCCACAAAACTGGTACATTTATTACTTGTTTGACAAATAAAGGTGCCAGCCGGTCAGGATCCTCCAAACACTTTTCAAGTTCTCCCAGGAAAAAACTGTGAATGGATAAAGACATGTGATTTAACCTGCCAAG
The DNA here is from genome assembly GCA_015107715.1 of Tylochromis polylepis. Classification (NCBI taxonomy): domain Eukaryota; kingdom Metazoa; phylum Chordata; class Actinopteri; order Cichliformes; family Cichlidae; genus Tylochromis; species Tylochromis polylepis. The sequence continues at coordinate 13,095 of VVHJ01054944.1, forward strand.
AAACAGCATATTGACATTTTATTTGTATAATTCTGTATATGCCCTGAAGCAGGGGCAGAAACTACAGCTGAAGAACTCTGCCAGCGTACTCTTTGTGCCAGTCATAGATCTGATGGATGTTTCCAAAGACAATCTTGTCTTTTCCTTTCATGTCATCTGGAACTCCTTCCTCTTTCATTCTGCTCATGTAGCCCTGAAAGGAAGAGTCAGCCCAAGTGTAAGAAGCACAAGCAAGCGCTGACCAAAAACTATGTCCGAAAATTTATTTCCAATTTTTTTTAATTTTTTTTTTTTACCTCCACCACTGATCCCAGGTCTCTGACATAGTCTCTCTCAGTCTCCACCAGCTCCAGAAGTACATAACTGAGAGAAAGAACACAGAAATTGTCAGCGAGTAAGACGAATGCAACGCTCAGCTGTGGATGAATATCAGAAATGTTCCATATAAGCACACAAATGAGGACAAACATGATTTACTGTCTGGGTTCAAGCAGCTTTTGTTTATAAAAACACCAACAGGACTCGGGCTTATAACTCACTGTCTTCTCTTGAGGAAGCCAGATTTGCGCTCGTCCACCTCGTCGATGGGTGAGGAGGAGGAGAGGAGGGAGTTATCGGAGGGGTTGAGAGAGGGAGAGCTGCTGTCACCTTGCTCCACCGACAGAGAACTGGGACGGTCTTCCAGTGACTGAATTAAAGAATTAAGAAATTAAGAGGCAGAAAAATATGTTCCACTTACTTATCTTTATCAAAATAAAACATACATGTAGAGGCCGGTTTGCATGAGTATACTGGGGATATTCGCCAGAGTGCAATGCCATTCGTTGGAACAGAGGACAGCTGGGATAGTTAGTCACAGTTTTGACAGATCAGCTGGCAATGATGCCATTCTCTGTCACTAACACCAGAAGAAAGCATGCGCTTGTATCTACATCTATTAGAATTGTTTTGTGTGCAAGTGTGCCTCATTTGCAAGTATTTGTGAGTGTTTATGAATTCCATCTCACCATCTTGCTCTTCACCAGTTCTTCGATGGCACTGACCAGTTCAGCCGCACTGGGTGTCTCTGAGCTACTGGGACGGCCAGACAGTCGAGATGCAGACTAAAAGAGAGAGAGAAAATGGAAGAAATAAAGAAAACTAACGGTTAATCTTCAAGACACTTTGAATGGAGAACGTTTGGGTGGTGCATGCATACAGGAGTCATACATTCTTAGAGACTTGAGCTCACCATTGTTGTGATTTGGACCTCGATATTCCACATGTCCAAATAAAGACTTGGTTTGTGTGATCTCCCTAATAAAAGGGTCAATTGGGAGCCAACTTGGAGCCAATCACAGACTATATTCTTGGGAAAACAGGGGTTACGAGGTGGGTTTAGGTCAGGGGGAAACTGTGATTGGAGTGCTCGTCAAGCACACGCACCATAATTGGTCAAAAAAAATACTCCATTGGATGGAAAGTTTGCCTCTGCTACAGGGCTTGGTCGGAGGCACAAGGGGGAGGGGCAAGATTTTAAATGATCCTCTATACACAACCATTTAATGTCAGAGACATCTTGCTACTGCAAAGACATGTAAATGGAGTATTCACTTCAGCAAAAAAAAAAAGAAAAGAGGAACCGGAAAAAAAAAGACGAAAAAAAACATGCAGAGGGAATTTATTTAGAAAAGAAAGGAAAGAAAGGAAAAGTCTAAAAATGATCATTTAGAGGGTTTCACATGGAGAGGTAGGGAAACTGGGACAGAAGAGAAGCAGAACAGAAATCAACATAATACTGAAGGAGGGAACATGCAACCATTACGAAAATAGGAGAAAACAGGCAGAGTTATTAGTGCCAAAATAAAGTTTAGCTGTTATTTTAAGCTGTGAGTGGATGAGCAGTGAAGTTACAAATATTGCTGCCAATGAGTCATGTGGATTAAATATTAACAGAACAAATACAAACAGAAATAAACAAAGAAAAAGCTCTTTACATCTACAAATGTCCACTTTATGCTGTTTAATCTATCTTACTTTCTCTCTTTTTGATGCACCTGATGAGCTGCTGTATGTACATCATATATTTATGACTGAGTATCGATTGCTCTGCGTGTCCCCACCTTGTCATCCTGAGAGTCGGGCTGCAGCAGGCTGTGTTGCTGGATGGCCATTGGGGGAGGCAGTGGGACAGCGTCCGCCCCCTCTTCTCCTTCCTCTTCACCGCAGCTCTGCATGCCCGATGAGGAAGACTTGGACAGGGTGCCACTGCTCAGCCCCTCATTGCGCATACGCTGGAGAGAAATAAAGACCGGTGGCTCTCAAATGGTAGTTCAGAGTCAGACATGGTCACAGTTATTCAGCATTACGGTGCGTGGTCTTACTTCTTCCAGGGTCTCGTCTTGTGGCGTGGCGGCGCTGTCGTCAGAGTCCTTCTGCGAGCCGGGCATCGCGTCCATGTTCTTCCTTGTGCCATCGCGGTTCTTCTTATGCTTGTGGGCGAGCTTCTTGACGTGGCCATCGGCTTTACCGGAGCTGAGCCGCCGAACGGGACTCGTCAGCCACTTCCTTAGCGTGTTTCCAGGACGTTTGGGACCTGGGGAGCTGTGAGGACCCAGGGTTTGGCTGGAGCCGGGCTGCAGGGCGTCATTGCTGGATACAGACAAGGTGTCTGAATGGATAGAGGAAAGAACATGGAGCGCATCCAGTGTTATTGTAACGAAACACAAGGAACATGCAACCATTAAAGAAAATAAACAAACTTTTTTTCAGTCTTACACTGACTGACAAGTCTTTCAACGCAGGGACTAACAATGGACAACTAATCCATGTGATTAATGCCATCTGACTGTGTTGTTGTGAAGGTTTGTTTACATCACACATGCTTTTACACTGGCACAAACTCGTCCTGGAATATGAAAGTATGACCCAAACCAAATCTGTCAAATTTATTGCTTATTGCAAAAATCATACATATTCATGGTAAGATGTTAGTGTCACCAACTCATTTATTTCTGCATTGAATAAAAGTCTATGCATATGTAACATAGCCTAGAGGCAGAGAGAAGAAGAAAAAATAAAGTCAATATATGTTAAAGATTAGTGTGTATTTGTTTGTTTGCACAGGGTTTGTGCTCTGTGCAGGAGGCAGGCTGGCCTCCTCCCCCACGCACAGTGATGATGGTTCCTCGGGGAATCTGTAGGAGGAAAGCTCTTCTTCTTCGACTAGAAATGCAGCGGTGAGAAAATAACAAAGTATAAAGGGATGCTTGAGGCTTTGTCTGAGTACTTCAAACACACAGCCACCTGTCTGTCTCACCTGTCTCTGCTCATTTACTCCTTTTCTCCCTCTAACCTTAAATTTTTTTGTCCTTGTATCACCCTTTATTATTCATTGCACTAACATCCTCCTCTTTAGCTTCCTTTGCACTCGCTGAAAATGCTGCTGCATGCCACTGAGGGGAGACTCACAAGTCTGACAACTAAACAAGCTTCTGACAATCTCTGAACAATCTCAGGATGAGGGTGGATATCTTCAACCAGTTCAGCCGAAGGTAGCAACCTGATTTAAAAGTTTTCCTCAATGTGCTCAGTTCATGAGAGAAAGAAAAACCAAAACACAAGCAGTAACTCTGCCTATCTGGAGACCACAGAACACATTAAATTACTTCAATGGTTCTGTTAATTAATTAAGCTTTTTTTAAAAAAAAAAATTGATTACACTGCTGCACAATTTGTCAACATGTGGACAAAGTGGACATGTACTGTTGGACACACTTTCATCCCAAGATTGTTTACACGTTTTTTTTTTGTCTATTTGGGCACATTATTATCAATCACAATGTCAACTACGATTATTATGCACGACGGAGAGCTGTAGTTACAGAAAAATTATGAAAGCACCCCAGTGCATGCAAAAAACGCATAATAATAACAAAAAAAAATTAGGGATTTTAAATTCTGTCATCAGAATGCTGTTTTTCTATCTTAGAAATACACTACATGGACAAAAGTACCAGGGAACCTACACATTACACCTACAGGAGCTGTTCAGCCATGCCATGAAGCTCCTAGTGCACAGTTGCTGATGTTAATGCCAGAGGAGGTTTGAAATTCAGTTATTAAGTCAGCAATAACTGAGTGATGGAGACTTTTACATGCTATGCGCCTCAGCACTTAGTGACCCCGCTCTGTAACTATACGTGGCCTGACACTTTGTGGCTTATAAATGTTTCCGCTTTACAAGCTGATCTGAGCGGAAAGGAAGTGACTTCTTAGCAGCATCCTCATTTTGTACTACAATTCAGTGAGCTCATTAGAGTGACCCATTTTTTCACAAATATGAGGTAAAGGGACTGAAAACACCTGAATTCAAAGATTAAGAGTGTGCGACCCAAAACTTGTTTCCATTTTCAAAGTCTGACCTTTTGTTAAATTGAGAACAATGCCTCATTCCTTCACGCTTTTATCACTGGCAATTCAGACTAATAACCAGTACTTATTCTGTTTTTTGTTGAATTTAACAAAATGAACTATAGTGACACTGCATTGGCTCTCTGTACCTTATAGAACCTGTTTTGGTTTTTTTGTTCTCCTCTACATGAGAGACTTCATTTCATTTTATGTTTCAGCCAGATCACTGCTGGTCCATCACTGCTTTTCAGCAGCGAAACCACCTACTGATTTTACCCCTCATACAGACTTTCGGTATATTTTAAAACACAATTCAATACCTATCTGTTAAATGAGGCACTTATACTGGAGGAATATTATACCCTTAGTTTTTATGTTGAAGTCTTTGTTTTAAATCCTATTTTGTCCTCTGTATTTATTACACTGACTTCTTTAAAGATCCTTTGCATGAAAGGTGCTCTGTAAATACAGCAAGTTAAATTAAAGGCTGTTTCTTGATACAGGTGGATCTCTGGTGATGAACTTTTCATTGTGGAGACGACTTCCAGTGAGGAAGTGACTGCAAAAATATGTTTATTCATACGGGGGGGAGAATGAGTCAGGACAACACACTCTCCTCCTACATCACTAAATTGTTTGCATGAAAACACAATGAGCTTGAAAACAAACATGCAGAAAGGAGAACAGAGAGATGTTTTTCATCTTTTACAGGAAGGTTAATTTTAGTGTGTATGCAAGCGGAAGTTATCTAGGCTTTACATTACTGACTAGACTAAGGACAAGGTTCAAAAGACTCGAGCTTCAGCATCTCCAAAATTCAGTTATTAGAACATTTAAAGAGGTGCAGCTGCTAAAGATTAAGGCACACGCCTGAGCCGAATGGCTTTTATGAATAGCAGGTGTGGAATTTCTGCCGTTCTTCATTGGACGATTTCACCAAGCCTGACTTAACGCATCTGCATGTGAATGTGTGTGCCCGTCATTCAGCCTCTGGAAGACTTTTTTTGTTACTGTGCTCTCCTTACTTATAGAATGAGTTGTAACATCACATGCAATGGAATGAAGACAGCACGGTTCCTCAATAACAACAATCTCCCACATCAGGCACTGTAAAGACTTTAAATCCATCTTTACTAAGACTCCTCGCACCATCTTCTGCTCACAGAGCACAGGTCATTTTGAGGGCTTGTCGGCACAACCTCAGTGATAACAGTGAGACTCTTTGAATGTCGTGCATTCTGATGACACAGAAAAGGAGAACACATGTTTTTTATAGGCTGCTTTCATTCTGTTCAAGCATCTTGAAGGGATGGGAAGGGGAAACTCGGGACGCTTGGCAAATCAATATTTTCCACCCAAACAGTTTATTTAAAGACAACAGGAGGTGTAGAAGATTTGTGTGTTTTGCTTGAGGGCAACTTCATCGCTTTTGTTGGCTCGAACGTTTTACATGCAACCTCACTGGTTAGAGCAGATTTGTGGGGGAGCTTTGTAAAATGCTCTCCTCCAACAGATCCCCTGCAGTACTAAATGAAAACCAGTCACAATTGCTGGTTACAGTACTACCCTGGAATTTTTTAGTCACGGGTGCATTCATGGATCCTATTTAAGGCTGTAATTCTGATGACTCAGAATACCTTTGTTGGTCTCCGAGGATTCCAAATCCTTCACTTATGAGTTCTGAATCCTTCCCCAAATTATGTTTACATTCGATCCAGTATTCATGCTAAAAGTTAAAACTACAGGTGCCGACTAGACCTTTTGATTTATTAGTGTTTAATATCCCGAAGAGTGTAGGTAAATGCCTGCATTAGACAACTGTTGTTCACTAATGGGAACCAGATGAGTCTCTGACACATGTTCACCCAGGCTGATAAACTGTAGCAGTTAAATCAAATTTAACCCGAGCTAAACTGATTAAGGTAACCGCTAAAATGATTACTGAACCGAGAGACCACACTGATGAGCTCCAGCACTTAGGTGGAAATTGTTGCTTTCATCAGGAAAGCATAGAGAAGCGAGGACTTCTCGCGAAGAGCAAATGGACTGTGGTTCCTGCAGACATGCTGCGGTTAACAAACATGAGGTGCAGCTATTAAGAGACTAATTTCATAGCCTCACCTTGAGGCAATTAAAATAATACCAAGAAATACTACTCCATAAAACGCTAGCAGTTAGGTAAAACTGTCTTCATAAGTGCACTGGAATTTCATAGGTTTATATATTAGCAATAAGCAGAGAATGGAATCTGCTGGTTATTTATTGTGATCAATATACAGATATACACTGTTCAAGATATTACTTATATAAGTAGTAAGTGTAATGCTGTTGACTTTTTACTAGTCCCACCTGTCTCATGCTTAAAAATCTTCAAGCTTTGGCTCGATAAGTGTTAAGTGGCAAACTGAAGATGTTGATCTAACAAGAGTGTAAATGGAAGTGTGAGACACCTCTCGAACAGCTGGTCTCGCTCATGGGGAAACAAACATAGGGAACTGGCAATTTGTTTGAGGCCTTCTTTTCAATTTTATTCTTATACTGGCAATTATATTTAAATCACAGAAATAAATCACCTTTTTTGTTCAAATTAGTTGTAATTGCATTTAGGCATCATCCTTAAAGACCTTTAAATTTTGCTGATAAAATAAAGACAGTGCTCTACTGGCAGTGGTAGTAACAGTGTCCGCTTTAAAGAAGTTTGAGTTTTTCCATAACATACATTTAGATATTTTTTCCTTGGTAGGCTTGATGCCTACAGTATGCCATCTTTATGCAAAAAATAAAAAATAAATCCTGAATTGTCCTGAATTTTCTATCATCCAAATAGAAAATGACTATATTAAATCAATCACTGAATCCGCATCTCTGGCTCTGTGTATTAGATCTAGATAGAGCAACAGATCGACAGATAAGTAGATAATTTTGGCACAGCTGCCCTAAATTAACAGTGTGGGTAATTAACAACGTCATTTTTTATGTTTCTGTAATGGTTAAGTCACCGGTATTATCATTATCATTATTATTATAATGATTATTATTATTATTATACTATCATTGATTTTACTCTTTTACAAAAAAGCAGAAAAAAAATTGTTTTAGCAGTTACAAGTTATGTTTGATTAACTGCGGACTCCTTAGAACAGTCCAGTGTGCAGGCTCATATTGAGATACAGAAACAAGAATTCAGTTTCTCATTTGCCTAATAAATAACATAATAAGAAATAATAATTTTTTTTTGACAGGTGGTCTAATAAATTGGTTAGGCAGTGTACATACATAGATTCACGCAGGACGTACTGTACATAACGTATAACATGAGAAGAACTCAAATTTATTCGACTTTCTTCATAATTCTGGCAAAACATACAAAACAACAATTGGTACTTAAAAGCAAAGTCAAATCAGACTTTTGTTATACTTCTTAAAACTCCTGTTCACTTTAACTTTGTGGGCTACTGTCCTTCGGAAGAACCCACCAGATGTTCGCTACTGCTTCTTTAAGCATTTTCTGATTTATCAGCAAGCTTCTGACACAATGCGACGACTCAGTCACTGCTCATTTATGCTGCTGCAAAGAACATGCTAGATTTACAACTTTATGTGTGTTCCCGTGTCTCTGAGAATAGGAGTGGGGTAGGTGGAGGGCCTCTTGTACAACTGCAGTGATCCAAAAAGTGCTGCTCAACTGAAGCATGCCTGGGATTCCAGAGGTGTCACCAGGGGAGCATCTTTCATGTGCCCTAATCTTCCCAAGAAGAAGCAAAACAAACACACAAAGCCATAAACATCAGTTAGTGTGGCTGGGAATGTGCTTTTAGGGGCGGAGGTGCAGCGTGTGGGGAAAGCTCCAGGGGATTTTGGTAGATGATCTGTAAAAATGTGTACAATGTTAGAGAGGACTTGCCACCAACAGCCACATTTAGGAAAGGGAGTGGTAATTGAATGAGAGACCACCCAGTGCGCATTCTGGCAGAACTAGTGCATATTTGGGTGATTTGTAATGCTTTATAAGACTGTATCTAGCAGACACCTGTGAAAACACTAAAAAGGAAAGGGATTCCATTGTTTAAGAGTCCTCACTTTCCTCTTCTCGTCAGTTTGACCTCATTATTCTCTCTTTTCTCAATAGCACCCTCTGTCCATCTGTGCACCACTAGCCTAACCTGGATGTAAAGAGGCACGAAAAGATAATCTTGTCCTGGTGATTTTAGTGGATTTTAATATTTCATTATGTAATGGTGCATTCACCAAATTACTTTTACAGCCATAATGCCACCACATAATCGACAGATGAACTGTGAAACTGCTGCACAAAGCCCGTACAAAAATAGCTGATGTAAACCCAGCAAATAAGGACAAGCTGTCAAAATGAAAAATGTAGAGTTGCAGTTGTTTCTTGCACAGCTGGAGCTTCAGTGTCGCACTTTAGAGCAAAAAAAGACACGTTTTAATGTCATAACACTAGAGGCATAGTCTAATCGAGATTCTAATGTTATGCTTTCGTTACATTTTTACCATGACAAGAGGAACAAATAATAGCAGCAAACTGCTAAACCAGAACAACTTAGCACAACTTATCATTTTTGTTTTCCCCCAAACACACTGCATAAGAAGCTAATATAGCATTTAACGGCATAATAGGAAGCGATTTACTTTTGTCCTACACATCATACAGTCACTTAAGTGTTACTCAGGATTGTGGCACCTACCCAGATCCAATAGCCAGAACTTGCAGTTGTCAGAGTGTTCTCCCTGGGCCGAATCCACAGAGTAAAAAGGGTTCAAAGACACTAAAGATTCAATTCCACGGGCCATGCTAGTGGAATAACAAAGTCTGACTTTAAATATTTCCTTAGAGCATCTCCAAAGGTATGCCAAATGACTTTAAGATCCTTTGAAAAAACCCAGAATCTTTATAAATTAAAATAATTTTGCAGTAACTACGTTGCTGAAATTCCAGGGAAAGTGTGAAGTCCAGCGTGAGAGAAAAGCAAAAGTCAAATGCAGCATTAGAGAGTAGGATGTTTTCTCTCTTTTTCTTTGTATCTCCATCCCTCCCTCTCTCCCTCCCTCACGAGTGGGCTGCTGTGAGGATATTGGGCAAACCTCCACTGTGCCTCTCCTGTTCCAAGGGGACGTCTGGAAACAGGCAGCATATCTACCGTATTACCCTTTGTAGAAGCACCCACTCAGTTTGTGTGGGCGGGTGCATATTTTACAGGCATTAGGTCGCATACAACTTGTGCAGTATGCTTGGAACAAATATAGATTTGGTTATGAAATCGAACACAAATGAACAGCACAAAGCTTGGTTTAAAAAAGAAATATGTCTTCTATTCAGTTGTTCATCAAAAGTGTCACACATACATTTCAGATATTCTTTTTGAAATTATTTAGCTTCTGAATGGTATTACAGACTATTTATTCAAAACGTAACTCTGCTTTTGGGGCGTCTTCATCTGAAACTGTGCACTGTGCAGCCTTGAGCAGTTATGCAAGCTAGACGCACAAAGACCTGGCTGTTTAACTGTGAGCGTGTGTTTATGTGTATCTCTCTGGGCTTTAAACACACTCGCTACTGTTAGGGCAGACACACACATGCACATACACAGGCACCCTGATTCTTTATATCAATAACATTAAGTTTCATTAAGTGGGTACTTCTGCATTTATTCCATTGTGAGGGGCAGTGCAGTCCACCTGCATGTCTGGCAAATTTGTGATATTATATAGCAGGGACGTGTAGGCTTGCACAGCTGTCAGCAATTGGATTAGAGCCAGAAAAACAAAAGAAACATATCATAAATATGAACAACTGAAACTGCCAAGTGCACATTTTGTGGCTTAATTCATCTGCATGTGAAGCCTTCTATGGTATTCTGTTCCTTCAGATGGATCAAACGGCCAGATTCTTAGTGGTGAGAAATTGCAGCTGTAGTCACTGGTCGTCTGCGAGGTTTCACCTCAGTTTATTCATGTCACTGAGCTGTTGCTGTTGCTTTTGGAGGATTTATAATGGCATTTTTCTGAAAAATAATATGGCTTGCTACAGACCATCCTAAAGGTTTGTGCTTCAGTGGAGTTGTGGTTTTGAATTAGTGTATTAGTTAGCACTAAATAGCAGCTGTTAGTTGTTTCATTCTGTGGTTGCAGTTTTCCAGCCACGCTTGCTAGCATTAACTGAAACCTTAAAAAGATTCTGAATCAGGGGTGTCAAACATAACCCCCATACCTGGGGCCCAAAATTGGCCTTGCAAAGATTCCATTCCGGCCCACTGGACAGCTTTGGAAAGTGTGAAGGAGGACATAAATATTGGACTTCTACTACTGATAAATACCTCCCCCACCACCATTCATAGTACACCAAAGTCATTAAGTAATAGAAAAGCAATTAAATGACAGAAAATGTCCTGTTTTTTCACTATAAACTATAGAAATTTCAGTCTTTTTACAGTGATTTCACAGTCTGGGCAGTCTGGACAATGTTCTGTAATTTTACACATCTTAAACTTTAGGCCCAAAGAGTCATGCTGACAGATTTCTTTCATTTCCACAGCAGAATTTCTTTATCATGTAGAAAACCGAGACACACTTTTTAAAAAAAATAAACTAAGATATCTCATGGATTAACTGTGCAGTAATTTTCTTTTTAATTTATAAATTAAATTTTTAACAGAGTTAAACTTCTTTAACTCTTTACTTAAGATCAAAGTGGACAGTAGGTGGCCCACGATGTAAAATGTGTATGACATTCCTCAAGGTGACAACAACCATAAGCTGATGATTCAAAAACCGTGTTCAAAGCACACTGGCTGAAATGTCAGGCTGAATATTTATATACATTTTTATCTTTAATGTACAGTCTATGATTGTGAGACATGGCAAAAAAAATGGGAGATTTCCTGGACAACCACCTTAATCCCCTAAACTTTCACCCTTCCACCACATTGGACAAAGCGGCATCCATGGTTTGTCTGTAAATACAAAAAGGCTGACATAAACCGCACAAAAAGCCTTTTTTTCCCCTTTTTTGTCATCCTTGTCTCCGTCCTCTTGAGCAGCAGCCTTTTTGACGAGAGTAACCCCTGCAGAGAAAGGCTCCTTTCCATCACTCCCTCTGACCGCACAAACACACAGTGACAAACGGACTAGAAACACGAGTCCCAGTAAACAAAGTAGGGATGACAAACAAAGAGCTGGAGTTGAAAGCGTAAAATAACTGGTTGGAAAATTGTAGCCTTCTTCTCGTGCTGGTCTAGTAAATCATTCAGCTAATGCCAAAATTGTTAGTCCTGTATTCACAGTCCAAGCATCCTTTAATTTTAAATGCAGACCTTTCTCGTACTGACTACAAAGACGCTGCCAGCAAAATATTTGTATGCTATATCACCATAGAAACAAGCAGTCCAGCTCTCACCCACTCTTTCAGATTAAAAAGAGAAAGGCACAAGCAGAAACTTCTCTCAAGACATGATGACAGCAGCTCATAACTCCAACTGGCTACATGTAGTTTGATCACAGCTTGGATTATGAGTGTTTTGGTCAAAAGAACAGTTCATAGGAATAACTGGATAACCTCATGCTAAGTTCGCATAAGAATAAAAATGAATATAAAGCATCTAAGCTAGCTACAAGTCACTGTGTGAAAAATTAAACTAAAAGCATGCATACTTTACAGCAATGCAGCATTAGCATTGCTGGAAAGTCATTAAGCACATTGATGTGCTACAGTACAGTTCTGAGGAATATGTTCTGCCTTCCTTTAGGCTATGTGGCAGTTTCGAAAAACTCTGAATTAACTCCACTTTTGCCAACAGCAAAATTTAATTTATGCTAATGCAAGAGTAGGGCCACTCCAATTGATGAGCACTTCTTTCTTTTGGTGCTACAAGTATAATTTAATACTAATAATCTGAAAGCATAGTGGGATTCATTGTGCGTGTCCTTTTTTGCTGGAGACACAGTCCTACAAGCCACTTTTTCAGGAAAAGAATATTTTATTTTAGAACCATCAGGCTATAGGTGTATTTTTGGATCTAATAACTTTAGAGGAAGTACCCCCTTCAGACTGGAGGAACCTGGGACTACTGAAGTTCTTAGAACCTTGTTTTAAGTTCTACAATCTCTCATCAGTGTTGAGACTTGAGCAGTTTTTATGTCCTTTGCTCAACTTCAAGTGTTAGATAATGCTTCAAATAACAACCCAAAATAAGTTCCTGGAAGTCTTACATGGCGAGTGCTGAATGACTAGACTTAGTTCGAGAAGGGCTTTGGTGTTAATACACACAGATTGAGAAAATCCACTGGAAATGTGTTTTTCATGCCAAAATATGTCAGGTATAAGAACAAAAGCACCATCACAAGGACAAAATGAGGTTTTCTGACAGTAATAACATCTGTCAATGGTAAAATTGTTAATGAAAAAAAGCCTAAAAAAAGTCTAATAAAAAAACTGCTGTGCTTCAAGTGGGCCTTCCACAGTTGCATAGCAACACCTAGAAATACATGTCTATGTTCCCCCAAGCAGCTGTTTAATGGAAAGTGAAGGCCTACGGGTCATCGGTGTTGTATTTGCAAACAGGAACCACATCCGATAATCAAATGTCCATGCTTGTGCATGGATGCAACGAGCAGCTGTTTTTAAGTGTTCAGATGTGCTTCACGACAAAACAAACATAAAAAAAATCATTCAGTGCACCTGCTAATCTGCCTGTAATAAGCCCAGAAATTATTCTCCGCCTACCTTTGTGGTTGAAGAGGCCCTCCATCTCCATGGAGGACCGGGAGTGAGCGATGCAGAGCATGGAGCAGGGTACAATGCCCTCCTGGGCTGGTGAGCGATCTGTGGTCCGGACCAAGCACCAGTCCGGCTTGTCGTGGAGTCGCTCCAAAACCTCCACAGTCTGGCCGCGGCGGACTGTCAGCTCCCCGTTGCTGCCACCATTACTAGCCACAAAGTCGTGTATGACCACTGTGAGCTCACAGCCACCAGAGAGCTGGAAGGGAAACAACAGCACTCTAAATGTTTTTTCAAGAGGATAACCTCCATATTAATAGATGTTAGACTAGTGTGTAGCAATATTTACAACCAAAATAAAATAAAATACAATAAAAACTTAAAATTATTTGCACAGAGGGCAACCCATCATTGTCTCATTGTGTTTCCTTAGAATATACATAAACATTTCTGAGTAGTTTTCTGCATTTTTTTTTTCAATTTTATCACCAACACTTGCTTGATGTTAAATAATAACCCTGCAGCAAAACTTTCCCTGGCAATTTTTTATTTTTATTTTTTTTTTACAATTAGAAACTGTAAAGCAGATGTGCCCACACAATATCATGTGCTAACAGCACAGGGACTCAAGAAGCACTGTACAGTGTAAGAATGAACCGGTGACTCATCCAAGCTCAACCGAATAAAACGTCACTCTGACGATGTGATCGTCTATGAAAGGAAAGGCAATTTTAGGTAGAGGTGGAGCGAGTCGGGTTTAGTCATTTTTCTCACTGGTTATTTTAAAAGGTTTGTCCTTTTAACATGTGAGTGAAAAAGCAGCTGCTAGTCGCTAATGATGCTTTGATCTGTTGTGGAGGCACAGAGGGTGAGCAAATGTAGCTATTCTGCAAACACAAGAGCAGATAAGATAAAACAGAACATTTAATTTTTTATCCAATTACAATTCTGTGACATACCGAATTGACATACCTGAAAACAATTAATATATTAATACTATAATTGCTGCATAATGAATAGCTTGTACATTCTCTGTTTTTAATGTTGTATTTCAGTAATCACTGGGCGTTTGTTGTTACTGTAATCTTTCAATCAAAGAATTTCAAAACGGAATGTGTATTTACATTAAACAGATGAAAAGTCTTGGAAATGGAGTGAAGTCTTGCAGTAGTCATTACCTACACACTCTGCAGTGTAAAAACTATATATACTGAAAAACATCCCATGTTTTCCAATACTTAAAACTGCTCTAATTGCTTGTGTTCTCTTCCATTTGAGTCTTTATATATTTTATTGCTCAATATTTTATTCACAGCACACTACACTGCGTTAATTGTCACAGCAAAGTAAAGCAGATTATCTGAAACATACCCTTTGGTAGTGGGGCAAAGCCAGAGAGCTTAGGAGCTGAGAGACGGGATGTGAGCTCCTTTCTCCAAACCTGTCCATTGTTTTCCACTCCCTCATTGCAAGAAAAGTTCCAAAAAAAAGATAGAAAAACTCTACAGAGCAGAGTGATTTGTGTCTCAGTCCACTAAAGTTCAAGTTACACTAACGGGATGCAGGTAAGAAGGTAAGTTGCAAAAAAGAAGAAAAAATCATTCATTTTTAATTAGTATTAAAATTCCTGATCCAAACATTCCAAAGCCAGTAGAAAACTTCCTGCTGTCCACTTTAATTGCACTCCGCTGTGGGTCCATACAATCAGACTATTGAAGCTTAAATGATTCCTTCTCTTGTGTCACTTTCCTGAAGCGGTGCAATTAATCCACCCGTGTCTTTTAACAATTACTTTCACACTGAACCTTTCATCAAGAAAAGCAAAAACAAAACACACACACATACCGGAAAAATAGCGGTAAAAACATTATGGTTGCCTGAATTTTGAAGCAAAGAGTAAGATCGATAGCTGTGAGGACTTAAAACTGTGCTCTCCTGTCTGGCATACAGACGAGCATCCTCTGTGAAGTGAGCGTGGGAGGCTGAAGCTGCTGACACACAACAAGTCAGTCACTAAAGCAGAAACTCACACAGGAACACAAGCGCGCACACACACGGCAACACAAACACGCCACTGTCACTGCCTCTTGAATGAAACGTCTCATAGAGTCCTCACAAAGAGAGAGATAAAGAGATGCATTCAAAAAGTGAGAATGAGATGCTAATTTGAATTTGCAGGTGTTACTGTGTGTTTCGAACGTGTATGCATGTGACTGCTGCCTAAACTGATGCACTGCGACTAATTAATCAGTGTCTGTGATAGTTTAGACTCCAACGGATGCTCCTCACCCCCTCGACCTTTAAAATTTCACATTTGGGTCATGTGAAACGACCGCAACTCAAGCGTGAAAATAAGGAACTGCTGCAAGAGTCCGGTGCTCAGTTTATAATTAGTATGAGATAAACGTACAGGAAGACTATTTTATCTGTGTGTGTGTGCGTGTGCTGCATGATTTTTAGCTTTACAGTTGATCATACTGAGCGTAGGAGGACAAGCCTTCTGTGGTGCTATTACCAGATATAACCACAGCCACAAGCACAAATACACACGAAAAAACAAACACACACATGCCGCTTTAAAGCTCTGTGAGTCGGGCTGTTTCTTCCTCCTAACACAATCAAACAATTTCACAGGAAAGACTTGAGGACAGTCGACTGCATCTAAGCATTTTGCACAATTTAAAAAATTTTTTTTTTTACAATTGTATTACTGAGCGACGGCATTAATCGACAGCAGAGCTGCAATGTGACTGCACGAGCTGCACAGTGTGACAGGAAATAAAATAAAAACAAAACAAAAAAAGAAAGAAAGAAATAGCACTGAAAAACTTTCTAATTTTTTATGTGGCTAAAGTGCCTCTTTTACATACTGGTTATGACGAATGTCTGCGCGAGTTGTGTTTTTACCTTATCGCTGTCCAGTGTGTTCTGGGATGTACGTGAGGCAATAGAGATGGTATCAGGTTGGCTGCTGGCGTCTCCCTGGCTGTCCAGCTCCTCTCCATCCCTGCAGGCAGGCATCATTACAGCAGACCCATAATTACTATGACCAATAAACATGACATTTACTCTATAGGGCTATTTTCACTACAATACAGCATATAGTTTTGTTTGGCTGAAATGCTTAATAGGCATTATCATAAAACTGATTTTTTTTATTTTTTCAACCTGACAGTAATCTACTTTTAGCTCACCGTCTGCCTTTGTGTTTAGTTGTAGTGGCTTTAGGGATGTGGATGGGTTCCTTCAGAGCTCCACGCAGGTGAATTGTTCGCTCCTGTATGACTTCCCGAATGTGTTTGATCCAGTCCTGCTTGTTCTCAATACTTGAAGCCTGGTGCATAACAGATAACTGGGTTAGATATGTGTTACATTTCAAAGTTTCTAGCATATATCTCTTAAGTGCACAGTACTGCTTTCTCTTTTTTAAATCCAGACAGTGACAGCATTAATAGCATGAAAAACACCGGGTCTACAAATAAGGCCTAATTTAGTTATTATAATTCTCTTTCTTCCCACAGTGTGCTTAAGCCATGCAGTCTTTAACTTGACTCACATGTCTGTATGACGAACACAACTTCACTCAGAGCCCCAAAAAGCAACCATGGTCTGTTATTGTGTTTATTTACGTCACAGATTCAATGTGTAGATGCAGCCTTCATCCTATAACTACCCTCATTTGAGTCTTCTCTTCCTTTTTCACTTAGCAACCAGGATCATGCCTGCTATGGAGCTGAGTTATATAAGATACAGTTTAAGATGATCATCAGAAGTTATGTAATAAGACAGATAGCTGTACACCACACATTACTAATCGTAACACACCCTGGGAGCCTTTCTCTGTGTGTCAGCCTCAAAAAGCGAACACATATCTACACACACAGCATGCATAAAACATTGCTTCTGACTCACTGAGTGAGAATTACCAAGTTGCTTGTGAGGTTTGGATTATGACCCATCAACTGCTATGCTAATGTGATGAGTGAATAAGTAGCAGAAAGTAACACTCCACCCCCTTAAAGGGACTGAACTTTGTTGTCTGAACAAAATGAGCCATGTAGGATTTAGTGAGGATGGACTATAGACATGAAGTAACACTTCTTCCTGTGATCAGATGAGGGGTACAGCCATATGAAAAAGAGAGTTTTCACAGGATTTTATTCAGACCTCTGAGAAACAAAGCACACGCCAGATTCAACAGCTTGTAGAACCACCTTTAACACCAATAACTTGAAATGTTTGACTTCTTTAGTCTCACACATTATTGTGGAGGAATTCTGCCCCACTCTTCTTTACAATGTAGCTTCACTTCATTGAGGTTTACAGGGATTTGTTTATGCAAAGCTCTCTTAAGGTCTTGCCACAGCATTTCAGTTGGGTTGGCATCTGGACTTTGACTGGGCCACTGAAACACCTTGATTCATTCCATTTTCAGCCATTATGTTAAATATTATTGTTGTGTTATGTTAGATCTTCACTTTGGTCTCATCTAGCCAAAGGACATCGTTCCAGACATCTTGTAGTTTGTTCAGATGCAACTTTGCAAACCTATGCTCTGTGGCCACGTTCTTTTTAGAGAGAAGAGGTTTTCTCCTGGCAATGCTTCAGCACAAGCCACGCTTGTTCAGCTATTTTCCAGCTGAATTTTAACATTTAACATGTTGTTACTGAGACCTGTAGAGTCTGAGCATAGTCTGACCTTAGTTTGAATTTGCTGGGATAGTCACTCTTGGGAAGATTGCGTTAACACACACCTGAACACTCTAGACCAGCAAACAGCCAAAACACCTGCCTTTACAGAAGTGCTCACATTTGCTGGTCATTCAATCAAGTACATGTGATTAGCAGCACCTGGCTGCTTTTTAGCCTCTTATTTCCCATGGAAGCAGTAAGGGTGTACTTTTTCACTGTACTGTATAGAGCCCCATGAAAACTTTCTTTACACAACTTTATAGTAACAATGCTAGAAGTGCCAAAGCTTCTTTGCAAGAGCATTTGGTTCTCATTTCTAAAATGATTATATCAGATCTGTTATAAAATTCAAAAGTTTCAATAAAACTGTTGGTTAATCTTAAAATACTGTAAAAAAAAAACAAATATGAATGCAATGACTTTTTCCATAACACATTGAAATCAGCATCTTCATACCTTCAGAACAATCTTGTTGTCTGAGGTTGGGGTCCTCCCCAACCAGAGGGCAAACTTACAAGGATCTCCCTCCACATGTTCTGTCACTCCAAGCTCTGATGTCTGATGACATGAAAAACATGCACACATAAAAAAAAACTAAAAAAAATTACACAAAATATAAAAATGTCTCAGATTTACCATCTTGCAGTTGCATTCTTCTGCCAAGTTTGTTAAGACTTAACATTTTCATCATTACTTCATATCATCTTCATATGCAGTTGTGTCAAATTTAGTCACAATCAGCGTTATGGCCAAGGACACAGTGGATGTTACAATTTGAAAGAATTCCCTAAAGGTGTTCAAGAGATATCAAGTTCAAAATGGGAGCGGCAGACAAACAGATTGACTTATACAAGTAGGAGCAACAGAAAAGCATTCTGTCTCCAGCCACAACCGTTGCCATCACAGAGGTATAAAAATGATGTGATAACAGCCTGTAACCCAGATAAAAACAACAGGTGTCTCGGAGGACCTGGCATGGATCCACCCAGTACAGCCTGATAAAACAATTCTTACAAAGAGCTTGCTCTTGTAGAGATATTTGCTGCGCCCATTGGAGTCTTTCACTTCTTTGCTGAAGACCAGGGACATCTCAAAGAGGAAGAGGTGTCGATCACGACCTTTCCGGATCAGAGTCTTAGGATCCCAGACCTGGAAGGACTCCTGGAGTATCAGCTCTCCCTGGGAGTCAATGTTCCCATCAAATCCTGAGGTAGTGAAGGGAAAAGCAGGGAAGAATCACTTAAGGGTGCTTTCTTGTTTCTGCAGTAAATGCAAATATGTTTGTAGTAGGACTCATAATTGAGTAATTTAGGTACACTGACTATAAAAAGTGAGAGATATATTTCGATTTCTCTCAAAAAAGCTTGGCTTTTTTTCAGTTCAGTCACTGGCTACAGACAAGCAAACCAAATAGGTGCGTATAATAAAAACATACGAGCTTCCATTACTAGCAGATGTATATATATATACCCACCCTCCAGCATAGAGAGGTGCATGGCATCATTTGCTCTTTTGGGGACACTGAGCATCACTTCCAGACCATCCTTGATCTCCCCTTTTCCTTCCTCACAGCATGTTAACAGCTCCTAGAGTGGAGCACACAAACATGTCAACACAGTGGCATTTAAATATAAAACTTTCTTAAGATTCATTTAAATGCACGCTCTACCTTTAGAAGCAGCTGGTATTTTGTGATTCTTTGGACTGGCTTGATCAGGTAAGAGGAGATAGAGTTTGCGAGACGATGTCTTTGCTGGATTTCCTGTAAATTGAAAAAGGAAAGAGACACTTTTACAGGAAAGTGCTTCATTGATTCTAAATCATGCGGCATACAGAGGAACCATGACAGCTAAATTAATTATGATTCCAATGGAGTCAATTTCAGATATAAAATGCAAGTTTAGTATTTCTACTCCCTGAAGACGAACAGAAAAGATAAATGCTGTTGGTAATATCAAGCATTACTTACATCAAAGTAGGGTCCGGCATGTTCCACGATGAGCTGAGTTGAATCTGGCTTGTTCTTACAGTAGTTCACATACATCTGAAACTTATCAGCCTTAGCAGGAAAAATAACAGCAGTATTTTATTCACAAGAAATCCAGAGATGTGGATAAAACAAAAATGTTTTTAGAAGAAATGGACTACCGTACTATGCCATGTTTTAGCATTTAACACAGCATAGAAACAACAAATTATTAAGGTGTAGGCTTATCTGTTACCCAGGTTACAAAACAATGGCCGACATCTTCTGGAAGCTGCTCGTATTTCTCCAACTCCTTCAAGAAAATACTGTACAGAAAGAGGAAAAGGTAGAGGATCAAATTTCAGGGTCAAACTCTGTATTCACTGCACCTAACAATGATTTTTTTAATCAACTGCTACTGATGATAAGGAAAACAGAGTGTGACAAAATAATGCACTACTGACTTGTGATGAAACTCATAGAGGTCCTGCATGTTCCCAAAAATGATGTGTTCCTTGTTGACAATACCAGGAGGAATTTCCTCCACGCCGCTGGTCATTTCCCACAGGTAGGTCTGCACAGACACGCACGCCACAACATAATTAATTCAACACCTAGACTTGTCTCTAGCTTAAAGAAAAAGTAAAGTGGCAGTGTAACCAAATGGAAACCATTTTAAAGAAAAATATCGCCATAATTCAAGGACAGAGAATGAAGTAAGTAAAGTTTTAGTTATATCACACCTTTCAAGATAAACACCAAAGTGCTTCACAACAAAAAGAGTTAAAAAATAAGAACAAAAAGTTACCTACAAGAAAGTTTAAAAAGATGCGTTTTCAGCTGTTTAGTGAAGACTTGTGTCTATTACAATACTTACATCCATACACTCTCGTAGGTCTCGTACATAGGCTTTCTCTGTTTGAATCAGCTCTGCCATTATAAATCTGAAAGGACATAAATATTGGGAAATAGAAAGTGATGCACATGGTACACTACTGTAACTGGCAAAATGCAAGTAAATATAACTCTAAAACAAAAGGATTTCTGAAGAGATTAAAGACTGCTATCAACACTTTCGAAGAAACGAAGAAGGAGAAATTAAAGGATTTCACGAAAATGTATCCACCGATCTGCTCGTATAATAGAAGTCATCCGTGTGTGTGTGTGTAAATATTACAAACAAACTGGTTAAGAAGGAAAGAAACATACAACAGTGCTGCTCTATGTGGAAGCATTATAATTCCCCTCACTTCTAGTTTAACATTTGTTGTCTAATTTACAGGCCGTTCATGAGATTCCTCCAATAGGAAATTCCCTTATTACCTAATAAACCATTTATATGTAGTTACCACAGCTATTTTTTTTACAGCATCAGCAACACAAAGTTGTGCCATTAAAGCTCATAACTAATCTATGTCATCGTGCACTATAAACTGTTTTTGTACACTTGGATGAATCTGAGGTAATCAGGATGATATTTACATGTAGTTTGGGTTATTTGACATGAATTTACACATTACTTAACAGTCAATATAAAATGAAAGCTTACCTCAAGCTAGATAATGTCAACAGCACCGAAAATGCTGAAAGGTTTTTTATATGTTAGCTGGAAATGATGGGCCTGAAACCTATGGCCCTGGAAATAAGTGGAAACTCAACCCGTCTGCTGCCCTTACTCTTTCCTTCGTGCTGATTTCCTCTTCTCCTCATTGAGTTCATGGGCAGCGTCCCGCAACTTGACCTCTGACCCTGGAGCACTGGCTGGAATGATGTCCAGTTGCAACTCTTTACTCTGAAAACACAGAAGCCAGCGGCTATTATGTGGTGCACAAGAGGCCACATCAGTCACTCAGCAGTTCCACACACCAGTGGGTGATTTATCAGCAGTTAAACAAATAGAATTCAGTCCAGGTGTAGTGTTTTTTGGGCTATATCAATGTTCATCCCATCAAGCACAAAATGATTTTGAAAAGCTGGAAGTCGAAGCAAATAGTCATAATGCATAGTTATATCCCACACATACACATATATGCGTGCAATTTCACTTTTTAAAGTTGTTTGAAAGATCATATATCGTATTATCAGTGATGGGCACTCACGGCCTTGTTTGAGTCGGAAGAAATGCCAAGCGCTGTTTCCAGGCAGGTTCGGTATTTGTCCATGCGGAGAGAGAAGTCCCTGTAGCGCTTGTCCACTGAGGACACCCATTTCTTTATTTCCGAGGCATGGGCGTGGCCCTTGTCACAAAACCCATCCGCCAGCTGGATCAACAGCTTTACCCGCTCTTTGGTTTGCTGTCAATAGAGAGGGAGGGGGCACAGAGTGGAGAGGGATGGCCATAGAGAGGAAAGGTAGATGGCAGAGAAAAAGAGAGAGAGTGTTAGGAATCAGTGTGTTGCCTGATGGACACAATAGACTGCTCCCTAACATAATAACAGCGACACAGTAAAGAGGAAACAGGACAATATGCTGCCCTGGGAATGGGCCTCACAGCAGAGGGTGAGACTGTGCAAATATACACACAACACAACCAGTAAGTACCAGGCAGGAAAAAAAACTGCAAACAGGCTCTTCCTCCTTCTTTTGTGGATAAATAAACAGACAAATGTACACACACATACCTTTGCTGTGATCTGGAAATCTTCATGTTCCTTCAGTAGCTCCTGTGTGTGGTGAATGCTCGACCCAGTAGATGTGTGAGTAGACAGGTAAAACTCCCCAGTGTCATGGATCCACTCCAGGGCCTGAGGAAACAGCCAATTACAAGTGAGTACGTATACAGGGAAGGGTTTAACACAGACTACCAAAATCTGAAGACCTGATACACTTTACATACTACATAATACCCTAAGGGTTTATTTTTATATATTTTTTGTAGTTTTAAGTATTATGTAATATGTAGTATGTACATTTAAACTAACAATAATTCTTGTGTTTAAACTGATTGTGGTAGTTCTGTACTATTTTCTGCCATACAAATTGCCTCTAAGGATCTCTTTATGATTCAGACAGATTCTGTCCCTATGATCACATTCATGGGACTTCTGGATGACAAAAGTTGACATCAGTATGACCTTGTGAAAATAATAAGACATGGAAATATTATGCATATTTTATGCTTTTTGGTTACCCTCCAGATCCAATCATTTAACACTTATTAAAATAACACTTATTAAAATAATTAGTTACTTTCTAAATTTCTAGTATCCACTTTAAATATGTCCTATTTAATTTCTATTCTTATTAGGGTTTGCGCACTTTTAAACTGGGTCCGCCGGTAATACCTCCCAAACCAGTAATGGCAGAACTGGTCCAGTCAAACTGTGAGACCAGAAACATTCAGGCCCTGGGGATAAAACCTGGACCGGCCTAGAATAGCCATGTCCTAGAAACAGGCTTGATGTCATCTGGCTTTATTGGCTAAGAGAACTGGGCCGTGCATACACACAAACACCACAAGAGGGAGCCAAGTGGCTTATATTAAACAACTTCAGGCACCCTGGTACAGGAAAATAGAGTGCAGATTCAAACTTGCTTTGGCTCTCTCATGTCATGTTTAAATAAAGCATTCCAGTTATAAGCTCAGTTTGTAGAGCATAAGGGCATCCCGCCTGCTACTGCAAACAATATTAACCAAACATTTCTCAAAGGTCGTTGAATCCTTAAACAGAGTGAGACTTGTTTGAATGAGAAATATTGAGTGTTTTTCGAACTTTGGTCTAGCTCAGTTCTCTTATTATACACAGAAAAGCTTCCTAAGGTTGGGTTGGCATGTAGGGAAAAACGAAAAGTTGGAGAGATACTTTGGAAATGCTTTCCAGTAACTGTAACCTTTATATGTCCTGTGCCACATAATGGTGGCCATCCTTAAGACATTTATACATATCACTGCCTGTTTGCAGCACTTCTGGTTGAATGTGCCATTATAAAGAAACACTAACTCACTGTTTAATTCAGAAAGATACAAAACAAGAAGGAAGTTGCGGCTGCTTGCTAACAAAATGAATATGCTGATGTATTCCTACTCCAGACACGAGGCTTATTTCTACTTTCTCAGTCTGCACTGAATCAAACACCACAATGCGGTTATCTGCTGAGCCTCATGATCAGATTGTGCTTATTCCCGCTGCACATATAAACAAGCACACACCTGTTTGGCGCTGCGTTCAAACACTACATATTGCTGGCACTGGTCCAGCCTCCGCTTCCTCATGGTCCAGAAGTGAAGCACTCTGTTTTCTCTCTGCAGCAGCTCATTCAAGATATCTGATGAATTGACAGAAGCACTTTGTTTATTCGAGTCGGTTACAAATTTCTGCTTAACACGGGAACAAACGCAGGAAAAAACTGAACACATGAAATCAAAACTTCTCTGAACAATCAAAATGGTGGAAGGAAAGTTCAAAAAAGCCCTTTTCAACCATGGAATACATCAGCTTCACACATCTGTTAATATTAAAGTTTATGTTTGTGCATTTGTTATTTGCCTTACATGCAAAAGCACTCATGGATTTATGCCACTGTCACCATCAACTCTAGTTTAGTGTAACACCTCTGTGTCTCTCTTTGTGTCTGTATACATGCTGCAGGTGAGAAATTGCTATGACCCTCCCAGAAATACTCAGGAAGCGGGAGATCTCCCCCAGACTGGGATTAGCAAAAGTCCATCACAGTCTTTTATCTTATAGTAAATTAGCAGCAGTGTCGTTGAGACAAAATGCTATTATGTAAATGTGTTCACTGCTTCAATAAACCTAGATGTGAGAATTGTGCAACTGTAATTTTCAATGTACACATCTATCACTTTTACTGCATGCATTCAGACTTGTTTTCTTTTGAAAGTGACATATAAAGGACCACTGCCCAGACTATTATTTAAAAGCTCTGGGGAACTTCCCAATCAGGCATGAAGAGATGTTAAGATGCCATCGAGTTAATGGCAATGAGTGTGTGTCTGAAAGGGGCTTGGGTTTATACCAACTGCGTAAAAAACATTTGGAATGATTCCTGTAAATGGTAATAATGAGATCCAGAAAAGATGACCGTTATCGCTGAGATGTTTACTTACTCTTAACCTGAGTCTCTGGAGCTTTGACGTGGGACAGCATGCCAGGCATGTTGACGCTGTTTCTGTGCAGGTACTTCAAGAAAACATCAGCATTGCGTCTGGCTAGCGTACAAGCCTGTAATTGTGCAGAAAGAACACAAATGTTACTCAGCGGGTAAACAGATTCATATTCTTAATATCAGGCGTTAACATGGGAATTGGAACCCTGAGATCCAGGGTAGGAGCACAGCGGCACACAACATGCCTATTTCACAACCCCTAGGCAGTACAAAGTTGGACTTTCTCTATTGCTACCAAAATTCTGAAGCATTCTCAAAACTAATTTTTGAGATTCAGTGGGACATAAAAATGTGGCCAAATCTGATAAAAGTTTCCAGACTTTGCTGCAAAATATTATTTTAAATACATTTCCCTTAAAAAATACACTTCTACCACCATCTTTGCTGATCTCACGAATTCTTTCATTATCACATCTCTCTAACATTCGTCTTCTGCTACCCGTGACCTTACACAGCAGTGACCATGGATACCAGCCTATCCTGCAACAGTCCAACACTGTAAACATCAGCAACACATCATGTATAGAGCCCAGATTTTTTTTTTAAATCTACAAAGAATTAGGAAATTAGAAGCTTTAAATATTTATTTGTATTCATATTTATCAAATATCACTTGTTGAGCAGTCTTTACCTTTGAAAATAATCTCTCATCTTTCTCTCTTGTCCTCTCTTTTGTACATCTTTCTCTATCTCTGAGTGAATTTCTCACACATTAGCTCTTTTTTTCCTCCCTGCAAGCATAGAAACTCTATCTTTAACTAACACCTGCTACTTCAAAAATGTAACTGCTAATATTCTCGCTCCTTTTCTGTCACGGTAGCTAGAGTGCATGTCCTGGGTCTGAGATTACGTCTTCTGTCTGCCTTTGGAACGCTTCGTTCCACCAGATGAGCTGGAGGAGTTGGCTGGGAAGAGGGAAGTCTGGGCTTCTCTGCTTAGGGTGCTGCCCTGCCCCACATAAAAAAATAAAAATAATGGATGGCTTGACAGCTAGATTCTAAAATACCAAGACCCCAACATTTACTGACGCGTGCGTACGCTTGACATGGAGAAGAAGTAAATAAAATGTGTGTAGACTGTGCAGACAGGATCAAGGTTAACGTTACTTTCTCAGTAGTAGCAGCTGTAAGCAACAACACGCGGCAGCACATTAAAAATGAACTCACTTGATCTTATTTTGCGTTAAACTGCCTGTCAGATTTAATTACTCTTTAAGTGAGTGTGCAGGAATGCCATTCTGGATCAGTCCAGGCCACATTCACCCCCCAAAATGCTGATGTTTATTTTCCTATTTGCAATAAAAGCATCTTTCTCACCTTGAGGAAGGCCTCTTTCTGCTCCAGATGTTTGCTGATCATGGGAGTGACATGGTCTGACTCACTGTTAGGGCCCAGTTTATCAGCACCACCGCACCAGTCTTCTTCTCTCTTATACTCCTGCTCAAGGCTTTCTAGCACACTGCACACCTACACCACAAATGACACAGTATAGTTTGTAAAAAAAAAAAAAAAAACTTCTCTTCAGTAATCCACTCCTGGTCTACACTTCTATGCAACCTGTGCAAATCTGGGCTGCTGGAAGCAATTTTCTTATCAGAATGTAACTCTGCAGGCACTTACTTTGGGGACTGATGCTTACCAGGGAAAGTTCATATTTTATAACACGTTTTTAAAATTAAATTTATACTTAAACTTACTCATACATTAAGATCATATATTACTTTGGTGGCACCCACTCCCACACTCACATGCATTCATGCACACAAACAATAATACCTGTTCAGAGGTCTTGTAGAAAGCCACAGAAGCATTAACCAGCTTAAGTCTGTCCTCCATCTTTAGCATCAGCTGCTGCCAGTGGTCTGCCACCTTCAAGTCAAACAAAATAAATCAGTTACCATTACCAGCTACTGCACTGCCTGCACTATTTTCCCTTAGAGACAACACAAAGGAACAATACCTTTTCTGCACAGTCTCTGATCATATCCATGTCATAGTGGTTTGCCTGGAGTAGAGCCTCAGCTTTCTGCTGTACCTGCAGCGCGCTCTGATGGGTTTTCTGCATGCAGGGTGATATGAAAAACAATGAATTTCAGGCAGTACATGAATCTCTATATCACAACAGTTGCTTTGAAAATTCGACCTCAGCTTCCTCTTGGCCCCACGGGGCACTTTGGTAGAGATCTGTGAACTGGGAAGCAACAAAGTAAAGGCAATATAAACAAAAGCTGTGTCTGATTATAGCTGTGTCATAAAGGCTGTCCTAGAGTGAGCATTTTGGAGAGGAAATGAGATCGAGGGTAACAAAAAACAAAAAAAAACAGTATCTGGTGATGTTTGAGTTAAAGTGCTTAGCCTGAGAGCAAGGCTTTTGCTTCCTGTTGGACTCAGGGCAGTTGAGGATAAACAAAAGAAAAAAATTAAGGATATCTTGCTACCTTTGATAATATTTTTGTGGGATAAGTCTTAAGTCCGAAGCATGTGCTGTGTACAGTTAAGGAAGATATTGCTTTTTTTTCCTTCACTAGTGCTGGGGTGGGAATCGGGGACCTGCAGCATGTGTTAAAATTCCACTCTCATTTACACAACAACAAAAAAAAACAACGTTCTTCTATGTGTGAATCTTTGCATGTATGTGAGCGTTGTAGAAGTAGGTCAGGCACAGGCCTGCATTAAAATGAACCAGTGTCAATAGAGTTCAAAGAAATGCACCCCGAATAATCAGAGGTAAAGAGGAGAAGAAAAATAAGAAGGAAAAGTAAAGCAGCGAGAGAAGAAAGAGAGGGGTATAGATGCTGGTTATTCATAATTCCATTTCATGGCTGACTTGTGATCAGAAGGAGAGGCCGTGTGGAGCGATATCTCCCTGAAAAAGAGTTTTAGAAAAGCAAAAGGTTGAAAGATGAAGGGCAAGAAAGCGACACAGAAGCAGAAGCGAGGGTGGAAAAGGCAACTAGACCTTTAAAAAATGAATCAAGGTAAACTTGGTGAAAGGGGCGGAGGGCGGGGAATTAAGTTTTTACAAAAATAGAAGTAAAAAAATGAGACAGCTGTGTTTCTTGTACCTCTATTGCATGTTGAAATTGTTCATGCTCCTTTTGCAGCTGTTCAGCTTCTTGTAATGAACTGGCTGTGATCAGACCAGCGTTCAGCATCGACTCGCCATTACGGATCCAACCCAGCACCTACAGCACGCACAGAAAGTGTATTTATTTATCTTCAAAAAGAGTGGCATTAAATTTATTATGACATTTCAAAAACAACTGAAAGACAAAAAAACGTGGACTGGTCATTTATTTTTTCAGCTACTTTTCTATTCTGCTATATTTTACTGTGGGTACTTTGTGACAGAAATGCCCTTGCAAGTTATTTCCAACTTTTAGATCTTGAAATTATACCCTGCACACATTTCCCAAACCACCTACTCTACCCCGCCTTGCATACATGCTGCTTGCAGCACCCCAAAATCACATTTGCTTTTGTTTTTTGCTGGCCTAATTCTAGCCAAAGGTTAGTCTCTCGAAGACACCTCGCTCACTCTCTCTGACTCAGCAAGCACGCCTGCTGAGTGGGTGGTAGCAGAACTGCAACTGAAGCTTGGCCAGAAAATTAATGATGCTACACAACACTGACACCTGTTTTTGAGAAGTTTTAACAGGGTCAGTGTTTCCATTGCACTTGCAACGACCTGAGGTGGGGCAGGTATGAGGTTAGCTTTTTAATCTCAGAGGAGCTGTGAGGACATGTGGCTTAACACAAACGTGTGAATGAACATTAAACCCTTTTATAATATAGCTCAATATTTTACCATACCATGGCATAAAAAGGCCGCTTTATCTTCTTACAATCCTTTTATTTTGTTTGAGCTCCCGCTTTTCTATTATAAGGCCTCCAGCAGACCTAATAAGAAACTACTTCTGGGTTTGGGACAAAAAAAACAAACACACAAACTAACACTGGTAAATTTAGCACAGTAATATCTAGAGATAGTTCAGTAGCATAAACACACAAGCTACAATTACAAGATTATTGTTGTTCCCGGCTTTACTGTGAAAGGGTGCAGTTAGAGGATTCAGAGCAGGGTGTGTAATAGCTAAGCTCCCCCGTGTAAGAGAGTGGATGGCAAAAGCTATTGAAGTGTATTTTACATCAAATTCCTGAAATAATACGCACTAACCACACTGACGATCTCCATCACAATTCAGATTTTCTAGCTGAGCGTTAGCTGAATAAACAATCATCATGTTCTGTAAAAGAGCTGCACCTACAGCAACCTTTCTCTATGAATGATGAGTAATTCCATTCAGTAACTGAATGAAAAGTAACTCCATGCTATCACACTATCATCATACTGGCAGATGTCGTATCATTGTGACGGCAGTGCATTTGAAATGTTATGATGCAGCCCTCTTCGAGTATCAATTTCTTTTTTTTTCAGCAACCAAATTTTTTCATTAGTTTTAGTTCAAGTTTAAGCCTAAGACTGCTGTTATTTGGCTGCATCACAACAATAAAGAGTCCTTGTTGTGAAAATTGCCTCTGTGTTTGCTGTTGTTTTGGTTTCAGATAGCAGCAGGAAAGATTGCTCCACATGATTGTCTTGCTGCAATTGTGTTCCACTACTGAATACATACTGTTAAGGGAATGACTAGATGACATGCAAAACAATAGGCAAAGCAAAGAAATCACTTTTGCACTCTATCAAGTCAGATTTTGTCAGGATTATTGTTTTTTCTTTTGTTTCTTTGTAGTATTCCTGTTTATTCAAGTATTTGAACAAATAGGTATATACACTGCTCAAAAAAATAAAGGGAACACTTAAACAACACAGTGTAACTCCAAGTCAGTCACACTTCTGTGAAATCAAACTGTCCACTTAGGAAGCAACACTGATTGACAATCAATTTCACATGCTGTTGTGTAAATAGAATAGACAACAGGTGGAAATTATAGGCAATTAGCAAGACATCCCCAATAAAGGAGTGGTTCTGCAGGTGGTGACCACAGACCACTTCTCAGTACCTATGCTTTCTGGATGATGTTTTGGTCACTTTTGAATGCTGGCGGTGATTTCACTCTAGTGG